>VDFB02368484.1:0-22994 GCA_007258455.2 Sequoia sempervirens
TGTTAATATAAGTAAACTTAGATGCTATGCCTGTGGAAGATTTGGGCATATTTCTAATTAGTGCAGGGAAAGTGTAAATCAATGGAGAGGTCTGGTATGGTTTAATTGTAACAATCCTAGTCATACAACAAAATTTTGTCGAAAAAAAAATATGAATAAAAGAAGTCTTGGAATTCATATGATGAACTGGAAGAAATTGGAATAATCTGTAGCTAAATCTTTTGCCTACTATCTAAGTCTGTAGTCTCATCGAAACTTCTAGGGCAACACATTTAATGCATCAAAAGTGAAAGCTAGCGAAGTTATATAAGGGAATTTTGAACTTCATTTTTTGCACATTGTATTAAAGAAGAACAAGCTCATTGGAATTTTTCTGCTCGTCTCAAAGGATCAAAAGGATTTTGAGTAGCGAATCTTAAGGTATTTCCATCAATCATTATCTTTTTGGATTCTATGGTTGTCTGTTCAAAATATAATCATGAAGCAAATCAAAGGTGTTGTAACCCTAGATGAGTATAATAGTCAAAAGATTAGTGATGAACAAAATTTGTTGTCGCTCTTAGATTGTAAAAGGCTTGAAGGATCTAAACATAGAAGTTTGAATATCTGGTGCGAGTTCCCTCATTTTGTTAATACAGATATTTTTTGGCTTTTCTTGAATAAATTGGATGGTGACACCATTACATTGGACAAACCATATCAAATCACTAAGGATGTGATTGAGAATCTAATTGGACTGTGTAAAGATGGTGACATTCCAATGAAAAATTTAATTAGAAATGTGGAAGTTAAAACCCTAACCAGAATCAGGGGAGATCAAAGGGCACTGATAATTTCATCAATCAAGGACCACCTGACCAAGTATGTGGCTTATGGGATTTCATATAAAATCTATTTCAGGAACCGTGAGGGATCTCTTTTGGCTAGTGTTGCTTATATTTCTCATAAGATGATAATTGAAGGTAAGAACTTTGACTTGTGTAGCCTGTTGAAAGAATCACTGATAGAAAATGTCCAGTTGACTAGGGACATTAACTATTCTTTCAGGTTTGGTACTTTGGCAACATGCATTTTAATGTATTTTCTGAATTGTCTGCCATTAAAAGGTAATGTGGTAAGGAAAGGGAATATACCTGTTTGCAAACAAATATTCAATCATTACAACTCCTTTGAGAACTGTGAACAAGTATATGATAATTTATTTAGAAAATTATTAATGAGATTTGGAGAAGGTGGTGCTTCACTCTTAGCAAGAATAACTGAGATTGGATCATCTTCTGGGAAGGGAGAGAAAGAGCATAAAATGAAAAGAGTTTCAAAGGATGTGACTCCTACACTTAGGCCTGCAGAGACTGAAAAGCAAGAAATAAGTCAAGTGGTTGTTGACATAAAGGGTGGATCTTATGAAGAGTATATTCTACGAGATCCTCCAAAACCAGTTGAACTAGAAGTTGTTGTTGATTTAGACAGTGATGAGGAAGAAGCCTTGTTTAAATCTAAAATATTAGAGATCATTCATAGAGAGAATGGCATGCAAAAGGTGTTTGAAAAGTGGTTAGACAGACCATCTTTTGAGTAGGCCCTTATTGAAAACACTTTAGCAAGATTCTTTGTGGACAATAATGTGTAGTTTGGAAGCTTACAGAATATTCTCCCAGATGAAATTCTTGAGTGTGTGAAGATAGCTATGGAATTTGTGCCATCAGAAAGAAAAGAAGAAGAGATAATTTCTCACCTAAAAATGCAATTTAGGTTATTTCTCTCAAAATTGAAGAAGAGGATGAGCGAATTAATACAGTGCATCGATTATGCAAATAACATCTTCAACTACTGCCTGAAGTGGTCCCATGTGACAGGGAAATACAAAAATAAACTTGAGGAAATTGAGAGTGAGCTGGTTAAGATTGAACATGACTATAGTATGCTCCTAGAATCAAGTGGAGACATGAAGAAGAAGGTTAGCAATTTATAGGTTGAGCACGAAAAATTTCTTCATACTAAGAATGTTCTCACTGACACATTCTGGAAGGTTAAGGATATAACTAGAGGTAGACTAGAACATATGGTTGAGATTCTCATATTAGGAGAGAAACTGCAACAGGTAATCACTATTCCTGAGCACTTTAATCAAATCAT
Source organism: Sequoia sempervirens (assembly GCA_007258455.2). Lineage (NCBI taxonomy): Eukaryota > Viridiplantae > Streptophyta > Pinopsida > Cupressales > Cupressaceae > Sequoia > Sequoia sempervirens. The sequence goes on from VDFB02368484.1 coordinate 2,137, forward strand.
CAATAGGACATCTAAATAGCCTGATTATTTCCATTGATTTTTTTGTGGATTCCTAGAAGAAAATCTTTCTAGAGATGAAAGCTAAATATAATATAATCTTCTAATTTATTTTTTTTGCAATAGTTGTAAAATTTTTGAAGAATGAAGCAAAGGTTAGTACAGTATTTTAAAGAAGTTAAGGAAATAAGTGTAGAGTGGATGCTATAAAGTTTTGTCATTGATGTCAAAGGGGGAGAGAATGGAGTGAAAAATTTCCTGCCATCCTTAGGGAGAGTAGTAATTTTGATATAATATTTTTTGAGTTTTGGGCAATTAGTAAATTTTTCACTAATTGTTCCCATCAATGCCAAAGGGGGAGATTGTTGGCATATGATGGTTGTCAACATGATTTTTGGCTACCTCTGTTGTCATTGATGGAAACTAAAGTCTTCAGTTTGGTCCACACTATCAGTTATGATCGTATCGACAAAAGATCTATGTTTTCATAGTTTACCGGCTAAACAGGACATCTGGTTAGTCTGTTGATTCGGTCACCTCACCGGATCATTATTTTATTGTGTGGATATGCAAGGAAGATTTCCCAACATGTATCTTACTTTGTTGAAAACTTTTGTTGAATAACTGCTATCATAGCTTAAATTAAGAGGTTCGGTGGTATAACTCATTGTCTATTCTTCTCTTGTGGCCGACATGTTCAATATCATGGACCACAAATGTATATGGAGTAATTTTTTGTTATTTTCTTATGTTTGAACCTTTGTTTGGGTCCCTACTATGATTTTAGTCGACTTATGTAGGTACACACTAAATTGTGAGTTATGATTTTGGGCTGACACAAGGAAAGCTATTATATTTTGCTTCAAGCCGACATATAGTGAAATTGATGATAGTGGTTATATAAAGAAGATCAGTATTTCATCTTTGGTATGCAAAATTGTGAAAAATGTGTGTATGGAAAGTGTGTATGGTATTTATGCAAAAAAATTGTATAGTATTGTGAGCCTACATCAGAAAATCATCAAGTGAGTTACTATATGTGTTGTAGGAAGACTTATGTTGAAGTGCAAAATAGAGCATGAAAAGAGTGTGATTAGAGAGAATATTGTGTGCTTCATTGGAATAGAACTCTGGAATTTGAAGATGTTGTCCCATTAGTTCAAATTTTGTAGCAACATTCTATCATATGTATTGTAGGCAGTGAGCCTCTATTTTGTTGAGCAATGAGCAATGAGCCTCTATTAATCTCCACCATGGTTTTTCCCTTAATAGGGTTTCCACGTAAAATATCTAGTGTTATGGTGTTCATGATCTTATCTATCTTATGCCGCTAATACTACACAAAGTTCTTAATTGCTATAGATGGTTTTAAATTTAACATGAATAGTAAAATTTGTTGAACACTGATTCACCCCCCCTCTCAGTGTTCCCTGCATCCAACATTATAGTCCTAGATCTAGGTTAACTTTGCATAAGATTGTGCATTGGTTAAATTGCATTTGTAAGGAAGATAAGGTAGCGAAACAACTTCCTACACTAATCTTGAGAGGATAAAATGAAAAACTTTACAAATATTTAACAGTTACAAAACTTAAACAAAAATAAACACAAATATCATGCATACCACAACATAATGATTTACGTGGGGAAAACCCTTTTGAGAGAAAAACCCCACACTCCAAAAGCTTCCCAATATTTATTCAAAAATCAAAAGATTACAATATACTTGCAGAGCAATCTTCTCATAGGAGTATCACCACCAAAGATCAAGAGGCAACATGTGATCGCTATCAGACTCTTAGAATACACATGCGCTACATACATCCCAGTTGCTTATAACAAGCTTTTGGAACCTTCTAAAATTAGGGTTTTACAAGGTCATTTTTCATTTGACGTGTTAACAAAAAAACCTTGATATGTCAGTAGAAAAAATCCTTGATGTTTCAGCAGAAAAAATCCTTGATGTGTTAGCAAGAAAAAACTTTTACGTGTCAGTGGGAAAACCTTGACATGTCAAAAAAAAAAAATCAAGGCGATGTCATGAACCCCATATCTTGTTTATGAGTGTACAGTATTTGCATAAGTAGTCACCACATACCAACATACAACCTATCAACAATAAACCATATACAATTGTAAGGTTCAGACACATTTTCCCAAAAAATCTCCCACTTGTTGAACACCTTGCAAGATCAACATGAGAGTGTAACCATCATCTCTTTAATTGCTAGGGGCCAAAAGGCCCATAGTCTTTGAACACCATTTGAACTTCTCTATGCTCATAGGCTTAGTTAAATAATCAACAACAGTAATCAAAGTCTTTGCCTTAACTAGTTTCACCCTACCATTTTCAACCATATCTCTAACAAAATAATATTGTACATCAATGTTCTTGGTCCTAGCATGAAATGCCAGTTTCTTGGCTAGACATAATGCACTTTGACTGTCACAATAAATTGTCACTATACCTTGTTTTATTCCAATATTTGAACATAGTCTCTTAATCCAAATGGCTTCTTTACAATCATGAGTAGCTTCCATATACTCTTCTTCAGTAGTGTACAAAGAAACCACAACTTATCACTTACTCATCCAGCTAATTGTACCACCAAATAAAGTAAAAACATAAGCAATGGTGGATTTTTTGCTATCAAGATCACCTACCCAGACTCAATCCACATAACCATGAATATCAAGGGAAATATCATCTCCATTCATATTACTATGATAACATAAGGAATAATCTGAGGCGCCCCACAAATATCTGAAGACTCTTTTAACTACATCATAATGAACTCTATCAGGATTAGACATATATTTGGAAGTAACTCCCACTGCTTGAGAAATGTTTGGTCTAATACAAACCATAGCATACATCAAACTTCCAACAACACAATGGTAAGGCACTATGCTCATGTCTTGCATCTCTGATGGAGATGTTGGTCAATCTGAAACATATAACTTTGTTCCAAATGAAATAGGAACACACAATGGTCTACAATCCTACATATCAAACCTTTATAAAATTGAGTTGACATACTTTCTTTCGCCAAGCCATAGATTTCTATTCACTCTATCTCTTTTAATTTACATCCCAAGAATATGTTTAGATGCACCAAGATCTTTCATTTCAAATTTAGTAGCAAGTTGAGATTTTAGTTTTGAAATCACACCTTTCCCTCTATTAATAAATAACATACCATCAACATATAATGCAATAAAAATGAAATTATCACCATCAATTTTATAATAAATACAATGATTTGATTTAGAATGCTCAAATCCAAAACTCAACACATATGTATCAAATTTTTGGTACCACATCAGGTAAGACTATGTTTTAAGCCATACAGAGATTTATTCAATTTTCAAACCAACTTACTTTTACCTTTCACCACATAGTGCTCTACTATGCCATATAAATATCTTCCTCCAAATCACCATGAACAAAAGCAGTTTTCACACCCATTTTCTCAACCTCTAAATCATAAGTAGTAGTAATAGAAAGAAAAAATCTAATGGATGTCATCTTTGCAATAGGAGAAAACATCTCACCATAATCAACACCCTCAACTTGAGAGTAACCCTTTGTAACCAAACATGCTTTGTACTTCTTAATACCTCCATCTAAACCAATGTTTTTCTAAACACCCATTTAAAACCAACAGGTTTTTGTTCTTTAGGAAATGGTACAAGATCCCATGTATCGTTCTTTTACAAAGATGTCATGTCTTCATCCATAGTAATCTTCTAGGATTCTGCATCATTCATTCCTAGTGCCTCTTCTATAGATTTAGGTTCATCCATGTTATTATTCAAAGAAAAAATACATCTCCAATCATTAGTTGAATAATTTTTAGGTGGTTTTCTATGCTGAACAACTTACTACACTAATTTTGAGAGGAGAAAAAAGCAAAACTTTGCAGATCTTTAACAGTTGCAGAACTTAAACACAAATATCATGCATACCACAACACAATGATTTACATGGGGAAAACTCTTTCGGGAGAAAATACCCACACTAAAAAATCCACCCAATACATTATTCAAAAATCAAAAGATTACAATATACTTGTAGATAAATCTTCTCAGAGAATTATCACCACCAGAGATCCACAAACAACACGACTGTTATCAGACTCTCAGAATACACACACATCTACATACATCCTAGTCGTTTATATAAAGATTTTTGGAACCTTCTAGAATTATGGTTTTACAAGGTCATTTTTCATTTGACGTGTTAATGAAAAAACTTTGACATGTTAGCAGAAAAAAACCTTGACATGTCAATAGGAGAAAACCTTGACGTGTTAGTGAAATTTTTTTGGGGTGATGCCCCGAACCTTATATCTTGTTATGAGTGTATAATATTTGCATGATCATTCACTACATACTAACATACAACCTATCAACAATAAACAATATATAATTGCAAGGTTGAGACACATTTTCCCAACAACATTTAGGGCTTCTAAATCTTGCATTAGTGGAAAAGTGTATATAGGCTACATTTTTGCATCTTGCATCATTAAATTTCATTTGAAATCTGTCATTACAAATATTCAAGTCAACATACAAGCTAGAAACCTTAACATTCACTCAAAATTTATTGAATTTAGCATCGAAACCCTAATCTAGGACTCATTCACCCATTTGGGTGATTTAGTCCCAATACAAGTTGTTTTACCTAATTTCTAGGAATTTTGTGTCATGTTTTTTACTATTTGAACCTTCTAAAAAACCTAATTGGGACTCATTCACTCCTCTAGGTGATTTAGTCATGTATTGGGCTTGAATCTACATTTTATAGCATTAAAAAAATAATTTTTATGCTTCTATTTGTTGTTGTTAGGTCTCTGTTTTAGATTATTGAATTCTTGTTTCATTTATTTCATTGGATATAGCTTAATTTGATTTCATTTCAAGTGCATTTTTAAACATAAGAGTTAGAATTAAACATATCATTTATCTTGTGTTCATTGCATTTATCTTGCATTCATTGATTGTCATTTGCATAACATTTACAACTTGGTGTTTGATTGCTAATACTATAGTGACACGTAGTTTGAGACTCATGTCATCTTACGATAACACAGTTGTCATGGATCTTGGATTATCTAGCTCTTTCACTCATAGTTTTGACACTAGTTCACTAGGTATGGACCATACCCTCAATAAATCTTTACCTTAAAGTAGTATGACAAATGTTGAAACAATGGTTGCTAGTGTCCCTCAAGAAAAAATAATCCAAATCCATGAAGAATTAGAAAAACTACAACAATAAGTGAGTACTGAAAACATTTCCAACATTGTTATTCCTACCATAGATAACATACACTGAATGATTGAAAGTGAACAAGGAATATAACTTGCATGTATCTTAGCTCAGATTTTTTGCAAACATCTTACCTCAACCACTAGTTGTGCTCAAACTTCAAAAAATACTCAAAGTCAAGGAGGAAGCCAAATTCCTCCTACAACCATTTCCTCTATTCCCACCTATACCAACCCTCAAGTTACCACAATGATGCAACCTACTAGTAATGTTATTCTTACCTTGGGTATTTCCACTAGCAATCCTTGTACCTTTGTGGCATCTCACATCATATCTCCTATCACTTTACCTCCCATAAGTATTGTATTCACTTCCCCCTCAGACACATATACACCTCCACCATATTCACCTCCATCCCAAAATAAAAAAAATGACACCATCCTTAATCAACTCTTGCAAAATGTTTCATCCCTTCAATGAAAAATTTCCACCATAAACCAAAATCAAAATGGCCAACCTTCATACTATGTAAAAAGAAATCCCTTATCCTTGGAGATATTAAGAACACCGATACCACAAGGTATAGAGATTCCTAGGTTTGAGAAATATGGAGGGAAAGGAGATACTTCTAACCATGTTTCTGATTATACTTCCTTATGCAATTACTTCATCCTTGAGGATAAGCTCTTGGGTAATCTTTTCCGTAGGTCGTTGAAAGATACCGCTTTAGAATAGTTTTCCTCATTACTAAATATCTCAATTTGTTGATTCAATGAACTTGTGAGGCCTTTATCAATAATTTCCAAGTTCACATGACTCCTAAGATGAACTTAGCTGATTTGATGAGATGTAAACAAAATGATGATGAAAATGTTACTTATTTTATTTCACACTACCAAATGCTTTATTCCCAAATGGACATAAATATTCTCGATCCTCACCTTCAATGGATGTTCATTGAGAACTTACAAACTAAGATGCAAGATAAGCTTGGTATGATGAATTTTCCTTTGTACACTTGTGTACCACCCTTTGTGATTATCAAAAATTGGTTAGTAGTTGTGAAACAAAACCCACCTCTAGCCATCCTAAAAATTATAAATCCACAAATCAAAAAAATTATTGACCTTTTAGGAAACAAAATAAAGGCTTCCTTAAACTGAATCCCCCTCAGCCAACTCAACATGTTGATACCCAAGTGGCTTCTATAAAGAAGACAAATCCTTTTACATTTGGGGATTCGGCTAGACAATTTACTCCCTTACCTGATATCCTCCATAAAACCATGTAAACTTCTAGAGAACTTAATTTCCTTACCTCCCATTAGAAATATTGATCCTACTAAGCCATTACCTCCAAACTTTAGATCTAATTCCTATTTTCATTTCCACCAACAAAATGGAGATGATACAGAACATTGTAAGCATCTATAATATCTTGTGCAAGACCTCGTTGGTTTTAATTGTATTCAAATTGGAGGTGTTAATGATCAAGGAAATAATTTCGATACCCCTCCCAACTAAAACTTGCAAATATTTACCAACCTTATGCCAAATCGTAATATTTCATTTGTCAAGGCTAGTGAAACTAAGAAGAATGTTGTGATGAATGTTGACATGGATGATGAAAACATGGATCCTAATGAAGAAATTTATATGGATAGTATGGTTGGATTGATTGAAATTTTACCTCATAAGGGCCAAACTAAAATGCCTCTTGACATTGCTTTCTCCTCAAAAGATATAATTAGAAACACACCTAATGGTCCTCTTTTCATAGTCGGTTGAATCAATGACAAGCCTACTAATGGGATATTAATTGATCCTTTCTATGGAGAGACTATGATCACTAAAGAATTCTTACTTCTACATGAACTCTATCAAGATACATATTATAAACTGACAGCATGAATAAAAATGCATAATGTTTTTTCTCTCCCTACGATGGGTTCAATCACCCTTCCTTTAAAAGTTGGACCGAAACAATTAGATGTCTCATTCTACATCATCCCAACGTTGGGTAAATTCCATGTGAAGCTTGGTTATTCATGGCTATGCTCCATGGAATTTGTCTCGTCGATCGTGTATAAATGTTTAAAGTTTCCCTTTGACAATGAGATCTTTATTGTGCACCATAGCAGCTTTAATCCTGTGTTTTCCCGTAGGAATTTCTCATTGGATTTATTTTGTCCCGAACCTATTGAACCTATTAAAACTCATGAGGAATTATTTTTCAAATCCTATCAAAATTTTAAGGTAAAACACATAGCAGAGCTATCCCTTCGAAACATGCCTCAACCCATGATTGAGCCTCCTATCCTTGGAAAAACCATGATTGAACCAAAAGACCTTCCAAGTAACCAAGACCAACCCAAGATAGATCATTTTCCTATCTCCTACAAACAATCAAGAGACAAAAAAAACAATCCTGTCATGCCTCCTAAAATAAAACAAGTTTAAAAATCTAAAGAGAAAGTAGTTGAACAACCTCGCATGGTTCCTTCTATTCCTCCCATTAGGGAAGAAAAGAAACCTATGGTTGATAAACCCTCTCCTACACTAACACAAATTGAAAATCGTACCAAAAGAAATAAAAATGCTAGAGTGTAGGCGTAGACGTCATGTTATTCCCAAAGGTTAAACGAAGAAAACAACAAAGAAAATCAACATCCAAACTTAAGTGAAGCAATCCATAATGATTCTCCCTCTTCGTCACAACAAATAGATCCTATATCACAACCACAATGTAAGGATTAGAACCTTCTTTGGATACTAACATTCGACCTCCCATTGTGATTAATTTGAACGATGATGATGAGATTTCTAAAATTGATGAAGAAGTGCATAATGAATTTAATTCATTATTTTCCTCTTCTATGAGCTTAAATGATAATTCTCCTAAGAAGAGTGTTGAACTTGGTGATGCTCCTAGTACCACACTCACTGTTGTCCCTTTGGCTAGTTGTCCAGATTTTGTATACGGTGAACAAGATTGGGATGCAAAAGACCTGCTATACATTGACGCGCATGTGCCTTACTAGTCTTGTCTTTGTTTTCTTTTTCATGTTATGTGTGTGATTGCATGTGTGTAATGTGACCCCCCCATACTGTTTTGTTTGATGTATCTCTCTCTTTGTTCATTCCTCTATATGTTCCTACATTCTTCTTTATTTTGTAAAAAAATTATCTTTTTCATTTGTCTTGTTTTTTCCTTTTGGAGATGATGCAAGGCGTTGAGACATTTATGTCTCTTCCATGTTGACCCAAAATATTCTCTTTTTTTTTTCTCTCTTTGTGTCATTCTTCCTGTTCCATGAGTGTTTGGGGAATGATGAAAATTTTGAGCTCTATAAAAACATTGTAGCAAAGACATATTGGCCCTAAATCTATGGATCCCTTATGTGTGATTATGGGATTCATTGTGGGGGAAACCCCTTTTCATGACGTAGCTTTATTTGGAAATATGACTTAGCATAGGGCTTTCCAAATAAGCTCTCATTTCTTTTTAGCATTTATCATTTTCTACTTTAAAGTAATTTCTCACAGTATGGTGTTTAGCAATTTCTTTAAAGTGGGGGCATACATTAGCATTATTCTTTTTCAACTTATATTTCATGGTGTGGTCTTCTTACTTCATGCGATGCATCTTTCTCTTTGTGGTGACATTAGGCTTCATGTCTTTTAAGAGCTTGATCTCTCTTAGCATATTATATTACTCTTAGTGGAAATGCCAAGCGGAGTGCATTCCTCAAGTTGTGAATCTTCTATTCTTCAATTGGTCCTCTCTTGGAGACATTAAGAACAATCTTCCCTAAGTTAAGACCTTACATGAACTAAGAAAAACTCCTTTGAACATACCTTACATTATTTGGCATTTACAATAACTGTTATATGGCCGCCTTGCATAACACACTTTGCTTGCCTGTGGAGCCATCTTGTTTGTTCATGGGTGTTAGCATATGAAGCTTTTTTTGCCTCATGAATTTTGTTGTTCATGTTGTGTGGTTCCTTATCAAATTTATTAGGAGGTATGGCTTTGGTATGGCTAGCGTATGGGAGCCGAAATTAGGCATGACTTTCCCATACCAACTTTCTTGTCTATGTGAGCACATACTGGCCACATGCATATGTGTCTCTAGGGGCTCACCTAGTGAATGGTCTAAGGTTCCAATATCCCTAGTGAGCATGTGTTTGGTTTGCATAATGAACATCAGATTCCACTTGTAAATGTTTCTTTGATAAGCAGCTTAGATCTGATCCACATCAAGTTGGAAAAATGGTCAAGGCTTGATCCACCCCATTTCTTTTATTTTTGTCTTTGGCAGTGTATGCTTGTACCTTTTCATTGCTTCATATATTATTCACATCAGTGTTCTTCTACATCTATGTTGGTTTTCCATAGGATCTCGATCCTGGGGGCTTGATCATACCTCTTGATTGTTGTCATCCTATCTCACTAGCATTGGTACACTTGGACCCCTCTTGATGTGAATTTGTCTACTTTAGTGTGAGTTTGAATAACATTCCTCCTCTCACTAATGTGGGGGCTAAATGTAGTGTAGAAAAATGTACCCCTTTACATTTTCACACATCATTGGGCCCTCCTTGTTAAAATTGGACTTCTTTATGCCTTATTTGGTCCTATTTTGCATCCACAAGCCTAATTTAATGCATTTTTTTTAGGATAATCCTGACATTTATTAAATGACCAATCATAATTCATGTTTTTGGGTTCTATGTTCTAGATGTAGTGATCTGGAACTCATACTCCACCTTGGTCATATGGGTCCCACCTAAGTTTCAGGGCTTGATCCTGAATATTGCATTTAACTTAATATTTCTTGAAATTTGTGTCTCAAGTTTAGGCTACGAGGACTCATACACCCCAACTGGCGTATGAGTCCTGCTTTAGCTTGCACCCATTTTGAATTCAATTATTCGTGGGATTTTATTCTCCTAGATTTGATGTCGGCTTGTAGTGTTGTAATTTTGAGAAATTTGGCATAAACAAGTATAAATACAAGGTTATTTCACATATTTTCTCCTAACAAGATTTAGCAAGTGTACAAGTCATCAAGTTATCATAAGAGAATTTTCAAGAGAGTTTACAAGAGAATTCAAGAGCTAATTGTCAAGCATTTGGAGCAACATTCAAGATTCAAGCATCATGTCAAAGTCATTTGTATCATGTGTGTTTTTGAGCTAAAATTTTTGATGTAGGTTTTCATGATTCAAGCAAGTATTCAAAGACATTATTTCCTATCAAGATCCACATCTATTGGAGCCATATCACAAAATATTGTAACCTTTATTTTAAGGGTTTGGTGAGTTGCAACATTACTTATTGTTCATTCATCATTCCTTCATTCTATTTCATTTCATTTCAAGGTTGGATTACCAAAACAGGGTTTGGCCAAGACAAACCCCTATCCACTAACAAATCAACATTTTTCCCTCTTCATCTGTGATTGTAGATTTAGGTGTTTTGGGACTTGAAGATCCTTTTAAGATAAAGTTACAAGATTGAATAAAATTATTAAAGTTCTCAAGAAGTTGTCATCTTCACAAAAACTCACCCATCGGCCAGAATTTAGACTTTTGGGCTTGGAGATCGGACAAGACGGAAGCTACAGAAGATCACTCAAGGCTACATAAGTTTTAGTCAAACCCTAATATAGGACTAAATTTCCACCTTGGGTGTATGAGTCCCAATATACCTCTTTTTAGTAGTTTTGTGTAGATACTAATTTTCCAGTAGAAGATTCCAGATTCATCCCAGAAACCCTAACTAGGACTAAATCACCCAGTCTGGTGTATGAGTCCCAATACACATAAAAAGTCAAAATTTTAGATTTTTTGACCTTGTTTTGGACATCTCCAATATTCTAGGTGATTCTCTGTCTATCCATAGTTTATTGTTTTGATTTTAAGTTCCATTTTCTAGGTCATATAGTTAGATTTGCATATTGCTTTCATTTCTTTATTTCTAAGCATTTTCTTAGTGGTAAATCCCCTTTTTAATCACACCTAAGGAAAACCTCTCATATATACCCTTCCCTCAATTGAGTTACTTAGTTGAGGGATCTTGGTTTCCTAATGAACTAAGAGTGAAATAGGTCCCCTAATTGTTCCATCTCCTAAAAGGTGGAACCCTATTTCCTTTTGTTCGAATACAATATATCTTGTAAGAAATAGATCGAGTAGCCACCAATTTGGTATATAATAGTTGTTCAACCTTCCCCCTCTTCTTATTTGGTAGGTTCTTTGTTTAGTTGTCATCTCCCTTCTCATTTTTCTCATCTACTACTTGACCTTTACTACTTCCAGCTAAGTGTGAATAAAGATCAAACATATTAAAGGTAGGACTAATGTCTAAATCCTCTGGAAAGATAATTTGGTAGGAATTATCATTTATCTTCTTTATAATTCTGCAAGGTCCGATCTTCCTGGGATTCAACTTGTTGTAGGCACCTTGGTGATATCTTTCTTTTCGTGGATGTACCAAGACCTCTTCTCCTTCTTGAAATACTTTTATTCTCTAATGTATTTCAGCCTCTTCTTATATTTATTGTTCATGGATTGAAACTTGAGCCTAACCTATTGATATACCTCTTGAATATTCTCTAAAAATCTATAGCTTCTTGATTGTTAAGCAGGTTCATTGGAAAATCAACTAAGCTCACAACCCCTTTAGGATTCACACCATATACTATCTAAAATGTAGACTTTCTTGTAGATCTATTTAAGCTAGAATTATAAGAAAAAATAGCTTGAGCTATCATGAAATCTGACTATTAAGTATTGTCCCCAACTAAACCTCAAGGGATTCTCTAGTTTTCTATTTACCACCTTTGTTTGACCATCCATTTGGGAATGGCATGCTATTCTGAATTGCAACTTTCTATTTAAATTTTTCCACAAGACTCTCCAAAAGTGGCATACACATTTGATGTCCCTATCACTTTTTATAGTTTATGGAATACCATGCAACCTCACAAATTCTCTAAAGAAAAAATGTGTAACTTGACTTGCACCATTGGTCTACTTACAAGGTATGAAATGAGCCATTTTAGAAAAACAATCCACTACTACAAACACTAAATCATTACCTCTTTGTGTTTAGGGTAGACCCAATACAAAATCCATAGAAATATCAATCCATGGTTCCTTTGGTATAGGAAAGGGCATGTATAATCATGTATTTTGACATCCTCCTTTTTCTATTTGAAACACCCTACAAGTAGTAACAAATATTTCCACATCTCTTTAGATATTAGGCCAAAAGAATTTCACTCACCAACCCAAAAGTCTTATCTCTTATAAAATTCCCACCCAACCCATTTGAATGCATATCTCACTAAATTTTCTATCCTTTATCCAAAGGGAATAAAAAGAGACCCATTAAACAAAAATCCATGTAGTAACAAATAATCTACAAATTGATGCATAGATGATGCTAAAATGTGGATCATCTGCATATTAATTCCTCATTTCTTCAAAACCAACTAGCCCAAGACATTATAATTAATAAATGATGCCTCCTACTCAAGGCACCAACCACTACATTAGTTTTACCTCTTCTTTGTTGTACAAAAAAAGTATAGGCCTTTAAGAATGAAGCCCATTTATTAGGTTTGTGGGAAAACTTACCCTTTTATGTACTTCAAGGCTTGATTATTAATCATCAAGATGAATTCCTTATGTAAAAGATAGTTCCTCCAAGATTTTAAAGCTTGTACCACAACATAGAATTCTTTATCATAAGTTATATACCTCTTTTTAGCTTCATTTAATTTTCACTAAAAAAAGTTGGAGGTTTGGATTTTTGGCTTAATACCCCCTCAATAGCTACCCTTGAAGCAACACATTAAACTATTTTTTTTTTTAAAGTCAGGTATAAAAAGGATAGGTTCTTTAGTAATCTTTTTGAGTTATTTAAAACTCACATCAACTGCCTTTGTCCAAGTAAATACTTATCCTTCCATACAATCAATCAATGATAAACTAATTCCACTAAATGTTTTAATGAGTCTCTTATAAAAATTCACCAAACCATGTGTTGTACAATTTTTGCACACATGCCTCGCTGAAAGTAGGGACCCTCTTTTTCTTTCGCTCTTGATGCTTTGGCCCTTTGATTTCCCTTGCCTTGGAATGAGCTTAGAATGTTTATCCTGCTTGCCTAGGTGTTTCCCCTAAGTTGCATATTGAAAATTTTAAGTTTTGGGCAAAATTCAAGTTTTTATTGCATTTTGGGAAAATTCGCCCCATCTAGATTTTCCCGGGTTTCATTCAAAGTCTGGCTTGGTATGCTTTACATTGTGGTTCAAGAATTTCTAGTCTTCACGGAATTCCACTTGGACCGGATTTTTCTGAAATTCTATTTTGCCGTTGGGTTTCCAAATTTAATTGATTTTTGAGCTTTATGCCATTCTTATTTATCATTGGCATCCTGTTGAGTTGAGATATTTGATCTTGAAGTGCTTGGCTTGATTTGGCATACTAAATTTGTGAAGTGTTGAATTTGGTTGTGATTAATTCCCTCGGCGTTATCATCATTTTTTCTTTCTTAGGCATTCAAGATTGCTATTTTTTTTTGCTGAAGTCGACTGGAATTTTATTCATGGTATGTGTTTATTGCCCTAATTCGATTATCAAATGTGAGTAATTCTTTCTATTGGGGTGTATTTGGAATTCATAGTTCTGTATATTTGAGTGTCTAGGGTTTGGGTTGCTTGATATTGCTTTATTTATGGTTTCCCAAGTAAGTTTTGAGCTTGTTCATTCATTTGCATCATGAGGTAGCCTGCTTGTGCCGTAAATAACCCCTGGTGAGAACCCATCGGTCGAGTTATCTGAGTCCAAGCTTGCTTTGTGTGTTAATGGTCAAAATTTAGGGCTTCATGCCTAGGGCATTGCCCTTGCATCTTAATTTGCTTTCGAGTGAGCCTGGAATTCAAGGAAGATCTATAGGAGGTTCAAATAAAACTTGTTGCGAGTTCCTCAAATTTGTGATCATTCGATTAATTTGTGTGGGATCGTGTGAGATTGCCGATATTCGGGTTTTCCTTCAGCTTTGGGATTTTCCTGCGCTGGTGGATTTCCCCAAGTTTCCTTGTCCTCTCTGTTTTCCCAGAGTGTGTTGAAAATACAGAATCCTACCATCTTCACAGATTTCTGTCGATCCCGAATTTTCCCAGTTTCTTCTTCTTCCCCTCGTTCCTGGAAGTTCATACAATATTATTATTTTCGCAGAAATCTAGTCCGGCCGAATTTTTTCAGATTTTCTTGGAAGCACTGTGGAACTTAGAGATTGGGTGAAATGGATGAGTTTAATGATGAATACTTATCATTCCATGCTTTTAACTAATAAATTACACAATGTTTCATGCATCTTTCTTTCATTTTTATAATCTATTGTTGATTTTTTGCCTTCTTCAGGAAAGTCCGCCAGGTCTGGAATTTTTTGAAGTTCCTCACAGACTAGTTTTCCCCGGTTAGCTTAAAATCCCGAACTATGAAGAAGGTGCTTTAATGATATTTCTGAGTTGATTTTTATCTTTGCCTGGGTTCATTTGGATGATGAATATGTTATTGGTGATGGGATAATTATGATCTTCATGTTATAATGGATATTATTAATGGTGGTTTTTGCTAAGTGCAGGCTGAATTTAACTGGGTCGTCAAGGAAGTTCTGGGAGATTAGTTTGATTGAAGGGTGGTTTAAAGTATTTATTAATTCACCTGTGGCCGACTTGGAGAGGAAATTTAAAGTGTTGGTTACTCCACCCTTGGCCGACTTGGATGGAATCTTCTTGAAGGTACAAGATCAGATAGATAAAGATAGAAGGAAGCAGTTAATACAGGGCTACATTGAAATTTTTGCTTCCCTATTATTTTTCGTCTCCTTCACATGCATTGGTTCGAATTATATCATAGATCCTAGGCCGACCTAGATGAGTTCATGAATTTAATGCAATTATATCTTATTTCGAATTCTCCTTGGGCCGACTTGTTTGTGGCTATTTTATTATTGTAAACCCTAGTTGGGTCGACATGCTTTGGGGGTTTTCTATAAATTTGGAATTCTGCCTCATTTGTAATATATACACAGATAGAGATAGAGATATTTTTGATACAAGAGTGAATTAGGCAATAGAGCAGAGTTAGAATTTAGTTCATTTTGAGAAAATGTTGTAACACAGAACATTGGAATTGTTGCTGAAATTCGGTGATTCACAATTGAAGACATTGTGATTTTCTAGTGATCTCTTTTGTGTTGACTTATCTTGCATGGTTCTTGTGATTCTATCTTTTAAATTTCTCAAGGTTATTAGATGTATGTTAGATTTTATTGAATGGTGCTTATGATTTGATGCTTGAAGTGTTTGCAGTAGTCCCTAGTCCATACTTTTTGCAGCTAGCTGATTGTTAGTTACTTTGCAAAGGTAGCTTGGACCTTATATTTATTGTGCTTAGTTCAATTGTGAAGTTTATCTATTTCTATTGCAATTGGGTTGTATTGGATGAATGTTCATGATCTGAAAATCTCAATACCTTAGAAGATTTCACTATTTCTGCGAGATTGTAGGTTTATCTAGGTTAAGCAGGAATTAGTTTATGAGGGATTGGTCCATTTCAAGTATTTCACCATTTGCATTCTTAATCTTAGGAGTAGTTTTAATCTTAGATATCTCTTTGAAACCCTAATCTTTTGTTATTTATTTTATCATTTGGGTTAGACTTAGGATTGAAGTATCATCATATTGCTAGATTTGATAAGTTAAAGATTCAGTATTTGCTTGCAGTAAGGTCCCTTTGTGATTACCAGCATTTTTATATTTATCACTAAGTTGTTTATGAATTGTCAAGACCTAACATTAGAGACCTTGGGGTTATCTCTTGATGCTTCTTGATAGAGATTTACTTTTCAAGAGAGATAGGATTTCATATTCTATCTGAGTTGTTGTGCAGAAAACATCATCAACAAATTGGCACTAGAAGGAGGGCCTGAATAAGCAAGTTGGATCAATTTTTATTTGCCATCTCTCCTAAAAGATTTAGAAGAACCAGATCTACTCCAGGAGAGGAGGAATTTCAATAATTACCAACCCCTACTAGGTCAAGAAGGGCCAGGAGAAGGGGAGAATCATCATCCACCTAGCCACCTCCATCATTTCCATCATCCCCATCTTCATCTGAGTTTGAGGACATTCCCATCCAACAACCTCAACCAGCCATAAATTAGCCATTACCACCCCCACCTCCACCAATGGATTTCCTAGCTAATAACCCATCTCCATTGACTTTCGCTAATTATAATGTCATGCCCAAGAACCCTGAGCACTTTTGTTCAAAATTCCATGTTAATAATCCCAATAGAATTGCTAAGGAACGCATCAGGATCTTTCAGAATAGCCTTAAGAATAGGGTAATCAATCATGAGGATGTAGCATGTAGACTCTTCCCTTATTCCTTGGGTGAGGATGTGTTTTATTGGTACAATCATTTTCTTGTTGGGTCCATTCAGCATTGGACTAAACTGGAGACTGCATTTCTGCAGAATTTTAGGATTCCCATTAGTCCCAATGAGCTCTACCGTCAGTCACTAATGTTAAGAGGGAAGTCCATGAGCTTATAGGGTCCTTTAACAATTGGTTTCGTCATGCCTATACCCGACTATAGGCTCCCTATGTTGTTGATGAAGCCACTACTTTAGAAGTCTATTATGAGGGACTTGACAGTCTGACATCTACCTTCATGCAATGGAGAAACAACCCTCCTAATACCCTACTTGATGCATATGTAGAGGCTATGAAGGTTATCACTGCTTTAAGGAAACACTTTTCTGGACCTTTACCATCATTAGGACCCGCTACTCACCCTGGACAAGTCCCAGCTCTCAATCAAGCTCTTGCTAATCACACTCCTATCATGAATCCAGTTCCTCAGTTGCCTCTTGTCCCTCACCTAGGACCTCCTGTGAGTCAAGTTCCACCCATGATCAGCTACCCTTAGCAAAATGTAAATCAGCCTCTTCATCCACAATCTCATGCTAGCTATCTCCCATATCTGCAAAATTATAAAGTTTTGAACCAATCATTGAATGCCAATACTGTAGGATATCCCCAAAATAATGCAAATCAACCTCCATACAACAATCCTGACAAGGAAAAACTAGATGAATTGTCTGAACAAGTGAAGAATTTGAACATGGAGGTGACTTATTTGAGGAACCATAACAGTCGATTGCAAGCTGCTTAGAGAAATATGTAGGCCAATCATAGCAGAGAAAGTCGAGAAAATCAACAAGGATAACATTTTGATAGGGGGCAGCATCCAAAAAGAGGATATAACAACAAAAGAGGATATAACGATAAAAGAGGATATAACAACGAAAGAGGATATAGTAATGACAGAGGGTATAATAATGATAAAGGACATAATTATGATAAAGGACAATCCTTAGGCCAGAACTTTGATAGAGGGAAAGTTGGTGGATAGGGGTTTGACAGAAGACAACCACCTAGATAGAATAGGACTTGGAATACGAGGCCTAACAATGGAGGAGTCCCCACCCCATTGGATCAACCAGTCAATCAACCAATCACCCAAGAGAAGCCTCCAAATGGTGTATATTTGGTTGAGGCTGCTTTATCAGGATGGGGTAGGCTCCATAAAATGAGTCAACATTCTGAGTTAGATTGTCAAGAGTTCCAGACAACAGCTTCAATCTTTCAGTATTAAGTGGAGAATAATGTAGGTAGTTAGTAAATGGTGGCATCTACTCCTTATGATTCATCAGTGTTGGTACTAAATTGTGCTCATTTTCCACCGAGCAAAAAAAATGTGCCTAAAGAAGAATCAGACCAGCTCAAGGAAGAGGCAGACGAGGTGTGCAATGGAGACAAGATTACATAGTTGTTTGAGGAAAATCCAATGAATGACAATGGCCCCATGGATGAGGAAGAAGCTTATGTTGAAGAGGTGTAGACCTTAAAGAGACCTGTCAAGAAGTATGATTTGAGAGACTTTCCGCATAGACATCTACAAGCTGGAGGCCCCTTCACCACCTCCATTCCACCAAACAACTTCACAACACCTCCAAATCCTAATGCCAACAATAATCTACCATATCCTTCGGTGTCGAGGCAGTATTTCTCTAAAGATCAAGAAGAAATGGATCAATCAAAAGGAAGGAGTGTTGAAGCAAGCAAAGATAGGGTGGTGGAATACCCAAAATAGACTCTTGTTGATCTAAGTGAGGAACAACCGACCATCTATGTTGCAGAAGAACTCAAGAAGCTAAAGGTAAGCCTCTCTGCATTCAAATTATTGAGAGTTCCAACCATTAAGAAATGCAGTTCTAGGAGCTTACAATGCAAATTCCATATCACAAGATAAATTAGTTAGTGAAAGTATCAACAAAGTATCTATCTCTCAAACAATGGGAAGGAAAAATTAGACTCATAATCAAGTTCATGTGCCTCCTGGAGATAAGGGAAAAGAGAAGGATAGAACTCAGGTTGCTCAGGTGGATACTCCCTTAACCCTGTTTCAAGGGAAAATAGAGACTCCTCCATTCCTAATCTTTGTCTGTATATTTGGTAAACACTTGCACAACTGTTTGTTGGATTCAGGTGCTTCCACCAATGTAATGCCCTTTGGTGTCTTTCGAGCTTTGGGTATTACTCCTGTTGATTCCCAAAAGAGGGTTACACAATTGGATAGAACTAAAGTTAATGTTGTAGGAGAATTAAACATGATTCATATGCAGGTTGCTTCTGACCCTAGAATTTAGCAGGTTATTAATATACAAGTGGTTAATATACCTAATGCTTATGGCTTGATTCTGGGAAGAGACTTTACTAGGGCCTTGAATGGATATGTATCAACTGATAACTCTCATATGTGGCTTCCCTGGAAGGGAGTGCCAAACCATATTAGAATTGAAAGAGAACCCATGATGAAATACATGATTATAGAATATCAGAACACCTCCAATGAAATTCTGATAACAAAGGTGAGCATGGGAAATTATATGCTTGCAGCCCCTTTTGAGGAGTCAAATGTAGAGGAAGTACTTCTGTT
Organism: Sequoia sempervirens; assembly: GCA_007258455.2. NCBI lineage: Eukaryota > Viridiplantae > Streptophyta > Pinopsida > Cupressales > Cupressaceae > Sequoia > Sequoia sempervirens. The sequence goes on from VDFB02368484.1 coordinate 21,502, forward strand.
CCATACTGTGCCTATTGACCTTACAACCGAATCCAGTGGTATTGAAGCCTTGGTGGAACTAGTTGAAAATGAAGATGATCTTGAAGATAATCAACTCAGTTTACTGGATAATTTCCAAGAATTCATTCAAAAGTGCATTGAGGATCATATTCAATTGGGTAGGGAAGTTAATTTTGGATATTTTCTCTTGCCAAATTGGTGTAGGTCCATAATGCCTCACATTTTGAACTGGATTGTTGTTTATGTCATACAGCAGTGGACAAGTGCATAAATGTATCAATCCCATCCCAGCAGTTACAATTAATATCCAAAATGATCAAGAGGACCCTAAAAGAAAGTAATGCTTTCTGAAGAACCTTCTAGTAGCAACAGTGCAAGAGATACAACAAGGAAGTTTGCAGTTGTTGGCTGTTGGACAATAAGATTTGATGGATCTAAATCAAAGCAAGGAGTTGCAGCAGGATTTGAGTTAATCAATCCAAAAGGTAAGACTTTCTTTGTTGCTCATAGACTTCAATTTCATTGCACTAATAATGTAGCAGAATATGAGGCTTTGGTCCATGGGTTGTTAGTGGCACTAAAGAAAAACATTAAGATCTTGCAAGTCTTTGGGGATTCTGAGTTAGTGGTTAAGAAAGTTAGGATACAGTACTCTTGTCATGATAGAAGAATGACCAATTATAGACACATAGTATGGGACCTTATTGAAGGATTTGATGCCTTCAACATTCAGTTGATCCCATGAAGTAAAAACCAAATAGCTGACTCCCTTGCCCAGGAAGCTAGTACATTGCAACCTCTGTCTCTTTCTGGATTGAAGAAGTTTATGGTGGAATTAACTCCAGTACCTTCAATACTTGACAATATTACCAATTTCTAGGTATTTCAAGATGATAATCATATCTTAGATTTTATTTCAAGTTCAGATGTCTTTGCTTCTCAAATTATTGATGAAACTAAACTCCAAGAAGAAGAGATGGATTTGGAAGGGGTAATTAATCTAAAGAAAAATACTATTCCCAGAGGAATGGTGCAGTTAGAGAGGATTTTTGATCTGGATAATGTCAGAGATCAAGAAAAAGATGCGAAGAAGGAGTCCATCAATGGAAAATGTGCAAAGTATAATATGGGGACTCATGGGGATATCAGGAATGTATTCATTGGTAAAGTATGTACTCTAGAAGAGAGGAAAGGAATAATTGATGCATTACATACATATTAGGATGTGATAGCTGGGAGTTATGAAGACTTGAAGACCTATGACACATCAATCATAACTCACACTATTCCTCTCAATCTAGGAGTAAAACCCTTCAGGTAGAGGCAGAGGCTAATCAATGCTCTACTGGAACCAATCATTCAGAAGGAAGTATAGAAACTACTATTTGCAGGAATCATATTTCCAGTTGGACATTCAACTTGGGTTGCAAACCTGGTTCCAGTGTGAAAAAAGAATGGTGAAATCAGGTTGTGTGTAGATTTTAGGAACCTCA
>VDFB02368485.1:0-43549 GCA_007258455.2 Sequoia sempervirens
GAATGAAATTCAATCCACCCCCGACCAAGATACTTTACACATAGGATTCACAAGAATAGTACACCACATAAAAGCCACATTACTAGATTTGGCACATTACAACCATTTCATTCACACCCTAATATTTCTTCACCTAAAACACATATAAGGTTACCTATATTCGAATTTGACAAGGGAAGGGGTACTCATACCCAAAAATAAACTCAAACATAATCCACAACAAAAAACATAAGGACTCACCATCCATTTTCATCTAAATTTAATGAACATAGCATCACAACCCAAACATCCTTTCACATATCAAACAAAGATAAATAAAGGGTTAAATTCTACCTTAATAATTTTTAATAATTTCCAACCAAGTTGAAGAAGATACACCTAAGCCCTCTCTTCCATCTTTTCCTTAGTCTTCCCTCCATCTCCTCTTCCCTCCAACTAGATTTTTGCCTCCACTAAATGAAATCTCAAAGAAAACTCAAGAACAATCCAAAAGGAAAGCCCCTTCTCCACTAAAGGAGAATGAATAAATAGAAGGGGAGAGGAAACTACCTTTCCTAACTACCCAACCATCCAATCAATTATAATTTCTGTCACTTTTCAAAAGTGGTTAATTAGAGTGGGTTCTAGACTCTATTAAAGGGGTTTTATGAGATAAAAAGACCCCTAATCCATAAGTCTATCACCTAAGGAACCTTTTAAACAATAAAAATCACACATGAGAACTCTATAAAGCATAAAATAAGTAAACATATTAAAGGATAACTCAAGATATTAATAAAATAAACTCATATACACACACAACTACATGACACATAAAATAAATGACCTCATTCTCCCTACAAGCTGACAAGGTCAAAATTTCACAAAGGTAAAACAATGGAAGTAGCTATGTGACCCCAATTAACATTGGTCAAACTCACATGTTTATTCAATCATAATGGTGTCAGTACAACACATGATAAATAATAGTCGAAGCAACTGCTACATATCATTTCAAGAATAATAGTCAACTATGAAATTCAATCCAATCACCTATCTGTTAATTTACAGCTACCATTTTATGCTTCTAAATCATTTTAGGCACAAGGTGTTGCTCTTCTTTCCCTTATATTTGTTACTTTCCATGGAAAAGAGCATTGAAGATCATAGGAAAAACCATAAGAAGGTGGTTTTACATGAGGGTCTTATGAATCTCCTATTTTCTCATATTAAGCTTAAGTTAATTGCGGTTTCTCCTAAAACCCCTAGAAAGAAGGCTATTAAAAATTCTAGGTATGATACGAGTGACTCTACCACATAATGGGTTGGGAGCTCTGAGGAAGAAGAGTCAGAGTTTAAGGAAATGTCTGTGGATGAAGATGGCTCTGAGGAAGGAATGAGGCCTTGGATGAGTGGAGCAAGGGCTATGAAATGAATGTGGAGTTGCGGGTCCCCATGGCAAAGTCTATGAGGAAGATTTCAAAAGGAAAATCTAAAGGTGTCAAGAAAGATAAGCTTTCGGTTAAAAGGAAGATGGAGGTGGTGCTTGGTTCTAGTGACAAACCCTTGCTATGTCCTAGCGAAGGAGGTGTGAAGAATGTTGTTGTTGAGAATATCCCTATTAGGGATCCTATGCCTGGGAAGGTGGAAATTTCCTCTGCGACTATGTTTAAGGATTCTAAGGATGTGGTTTTGTGTTTGAAGGTTCCTGGTGGTGTTGGTAATGCTTGCTCTATTGAGTTGTTGAAAGGGCTTGGGCCAATGGAGGTGCAGGGGATAGAACAAGGGATGGAGCCGGTAATGCATTCTTAGGGGTTCTCTTCGGTTGATAGGGTGGTTAAATTGGAGTGGTTGGAAGTGTTAGTTGATTTAGCTAACTTTCCTGATAAGAAGCAAATCAAGGTGGATGTGGTGGAGGTCGAGGAATCCCTTGTTGAAGAGGATGAGGAGCAAAAAATGGATAGGACGGATGCTCCTGGTAACATTGAGTTGAATGATCAGCCTCCTATTAACTAGGATTATGTGAATATGAATATGTTCTACAATATGGCCGAGGATGGGACAAGGAATTTGTTGTCTCTGGTGAAGTGGTTATTTTTTGAGGTTAAGGAACTAAATATTCAAGTAAAGAATTGGCAGGAGATCTATGTTGCTATGCTCTGTGGTAATCAGAAGGAGTGGGACACTAAAGTAAAAGTCAAATCCATGAATGTAATGTTGGACAAGCTAGTTATTGATGTTGATCGTTTGGGGGTTTCTCATGAGGAGAGGATTTCCTCTCTAGAAATGCAAGTTAATAAAAGTTTAGAGGACCGTGTTGCCAATATTGAGGAGAGAACTGGTAAGATGAGGGATGACTTAAGAATTGTGGTTAATATCAACAATAATTCTCTAAAGACCACAGCTAGGGGTCTCTTTGTTTTAAATGAAAAATCTCTTAATTGGACGAGTAAACCTCTAGACTTGGGTGAGTTAGAGAAAGTGATTGAGGAAATTAACTGCTTGAACCAAGAGGACAAAGTTGAGGAGTTTTCTCCAGTGTTGGAGAAATATGTGAATGTTGGGTCATTCCTTAGGACTAGGAGCAAGACCAAAAAGAGAGCGGTTGTCTCTGTGGAAGAGATCAAAGAGGTTTTCGATATGCAGGAGGAGGTCATCAAGGAGAATATCGGCTTGGTGAATGTCTTGGATAATATTTTGTAGCTAACGCATTCCTTTTTGTTGGATCAACTAGATTGCTGATGTTTTTTCTTTTGTTTTGCTAATGGGTTCCTATTGTTTTATCTTTTGTCAACATCTTGATTTTTTGGGCTACTGGTGTTTATTGTTTTTTTTTTTGGCAGCTTTTTACCCTTGTAATGGGTTTCGAGGCCCCTTCAAAACCTAATTTTCCTTTTATGAAATTCAATCCAATCATCTACTCAAGTAACAATAAACAATTTGCATTCCTACAACATCTACTTACATCACCCTAATAAAATCAAGTAATAATTAATCATACAACACATTATCACAATATCACCACCTCTAGTAGTAACCATTAAAAACCATCTTATAATTGATACTACCATGCAAATAAACAAAAACTTACTCAAACATCCTTATTATTTAATCACCTAATAATAATTATATCTAATGGTAATAAAAACATCATCTCAACATGCCCTAACATATAATACAAACCATAATAGTACAATTACTAACCATAAATAACCAATAACCCATCATAATTGAACACTCAATCAACACGTACTTACTTAATAAACAAAGGAACTCATATGATTATCACAGAGAAATCACAATAGTCGTTAGCTAGATAGAATTAGTCAATTAACCATATCATAAAAATATGAACATCATTTATGTATAGGAACAACCATCATTCATAAAATCATGTATAATATCTTAGGAGTTCATAAAACATTGGTCGTGAACCATCAAATCACAAGAAGGCAGGGTCTTACATTGATAAGTGTTAGAATATTTCTTCTCTTTTTGGATGTCATATTTATTGGTGTTTCATTCATGGTTCTTCAGTTGATGATTAAATTATATTGCGTCAATTCAATCATTTGTTGCTAGTAGTCCAAACTTTGAGTTGTGATATTGGTAGCATATTTATCTTTTTAGTTTCAGTTAAGTTTATATAGATAATTTTCGTCACATTTGCTACATGGCTATGGGAAAGTGTTAGTTTTCCTTTCCCACTTTATGGTTAAAAGTGTGCCCATCCTCATTAAAATCATTAAAAATCAAAATTATATCTTAAGAGGGAGTTGTACCTCAAATAAAATTCAAAGGAAGGTCACAAATGAAATGGCGATCTCTCCAACTATTGATTACTAATTAGTCTACATTCTGGGTATTATAGAGTCAAATTATATTAATCTATAAAATACCAATTTTTCAACCAAAAATGTTAATAAGGATAAATCTAATAAATACAAATTATTAAAAATGGTGAATTTTTTACCATATGTGAGTAACACAATATGCCCACACTATTTCATCATTATAAAGACTTGTTTGCATGGTCTTGTTGGAAAAATGAAGAAGAATATCTCATTTTGCTATTTTGTATTGTCATTGATGTCACCATGATATATGAGTTGCAACTGCAAGATCATGTCTGAGTTTGATCCCGTACTCTAGTTCATTATTTGAAATGGTATTTTGGTGTATCCTCTGGTGTTTTGGTCCGCAATTGTTTGTTGGTGATTATTACTATGAGCGGTATTGGGAAATGGTTTATGGATGCTTGGAGCATGTACAGTCAATATTTCACATATCCAAATGCTTGTATGGTGTATCAGCATTATTTTGTTGATTGCAATTTTGATATTTGGTCTATTCTTGGCTGACCTGATGAATAAGTTATGTAACAATGAATCAATTTTGGTTTGTGGATATATGAAGTCTATGTTGACATGATGTAGCATGTTGAATTTCCTTTTGGAAGATTTTGTGAATGATTGTAGCCGACAGTTGGTAGTTTTGATAAATAAGAAGTGCATCTAAATTAGGTCAACCTAATTGATGCATTTGGATAGATCAGTTATATATGTATTAGACAATTTTTTGAGGACATATAGAGAGAGATAGATGATTAAGTTGTGAATGTGAAAGTGAAAAAGTGTGAATATGATGAAGTGTGTTAAGTCAGTCTATTGAGCATAACCGAAACTAAATCAGCACTAGTTAGGTGCATATTATCAGTTCACTTCGAGGTTGTAAGCCATTTTGTTTTTGTAATTTTGTAGGCAATGAGCCTTTGTATTTGGACAGTGAGTCCTGGCAATGAGCCACCCCATTTTGTAATACTCTATAACCGATTATACTATATGGTGAGCTAACACTCACCGTGGTTTTCCCATTTTGGGTTTTCCAAGTAAAAAATCATGGTGTTCTTGTGTTGAATGATTTCATGCTCTGTTAATGATCTTGATTGTCTTTACTATTCTATGCATTGGATTAATTGGATGGTATTTATTCTGCAAATTTAAGAAGATATTGATTCACCCCCCCTCTCAGTATCTTGGATATTTAACAAATCTTACCAAGACATGTTTAGAATCTCTACTGACATTGCTATGCATATCATTCTTAAGCACAATGCTAAAAAATTAAACAAAATAAATTGAAAAATGCATCCTAAAGTGGCTTAAATGGTAAAACATGAAATTGAGAAACTTCTACAAGTTGACTTTATTCAAACTACTGAATTTACTCAACCATGATAATCCATGACAAGAAGCATCAACCACATCTACATATCCCATGGAAAGGAGGATAAGGACAACTTAAAAAATTGAGGAATTGATTAAATTCCTTTAAGAGGTTGAGGAAATTCAACTAATGTGATTGAATACTAAACTTTTACCAATAGGAGAGAGGAGAAGTGTAATATTTTGTGCTTTTTCCCTTGATATATTTTTAAGGATTAACTAGATTGATTCATTTTCTTCTTAGATAGGTTGGATATGATATCTTGATCGACTTGAAAAATAATGCGTGACAAGTTTGGTCTAGAATGAACTTACCCATAAAGACACAAAAATGAACTAGTCTAGGTGAAAGGATGATAATAAATATGAATTAAGTTCAAGCTACAATGAAATGAGGAAAATGTAAAGATATATCTAGTAGTGTTAGGGTATGATAAGAAAATTATTGATAGATTCAAAAGGATAAGGGTGACATGGTTTCTCTAGATAATTTTGCGTCAGTCGTCCAATATATTAATAGATGATTGTTCTAATAAGATATAACTATCATGTATGGAAACTCTATGTGGAGCATCTATTACTTAGCAAAGGTCTTTACAAAAATATATTTCGACAAATAAAGTGAAACTTGTGGCTGTTGGAAGTAAATATAAGTATGATAATAGATGTTAGAAGGCTAGATGTTTTATTAGAATATCTCTTTCATTAAACTTGAATATTTAGTTTCTTGGGGTACTGAAAAATCAAGTTGAAAAGTATTTGTGGACACCTACTTGAGGGTAGAATATGGTTCATATAAAAAAGGTTTGACCTTATTATGTGTCTTATCTTGGAAGAGATATTTTTCCAATTACAACCAAACTTTGTCTCCAACCTAAAATGATAAGGGACATGTTGAGGATCCACAACCCACTTTTGCTTCTCTTAATATTCTAAATAACTTTAAATTTTTGAGATTGATTACATTGCAAATCTTGCATGAATTACCCTCATTCATGGGGTTTCTTAGGCTCATTCGAGAAAAAATTATAAAAGTGGATGCTTGTTCGGTGCCCCTAGATCAATGTAAACTTTGATGGGGCATCTTGGGGATATTCGGGTAAATCTGGAGTAGGTTGTATAGTTAGAGATCATGAGGGAAATATCCCAGTATTGACAGAAACACAAAAAAAATTGGAGGGAACAAACAACAAAGCTAAATTCCAAGCAACCATCATGGGACTACAAATTTGCAAAATATTAAAAAAGGACTTGATCCATCTCGAAGGTGATTCTTTGATCACCAATAATTTCATCCCTAGAAGAGCTAACCCTAACTAAAAACTCATCAAATTTGTTTAGGAAGTATGGGAAAATTTGTCCATATTTAGTGACATTAAAGAGTCACATGTCTATCAAAAATTCAATGATTTGGTTGATTACATGGCCAACTATGCAATCAATTAACAGTGAAAAGAAATTATTTTTGACACACTGAACATAGGGGACAATAAACTCATCATTCCATGGCATGCAAACTACAATACATAATAAATGATTATGAAGTATAACATTAAGGTCTAAGTGTGTGAAGAGGAAATTCAAAATTCCTAGAGTTGTAAACATAAATTTTAATAATTATAACTCCCCCTTAAAATGGTATGTCGATGGATTTTTCTCCTATCTTTGTTGTGGCTTTACAAAAATGAGTATAACAATTTTCCTAACAACAAAGAGAAGACAAATGGCTTTCTAGGGAAAAATTACAAAGGCTAGGGTGAAATTTTTTTGAAGTGAAAGCATTTTTGGTGAAATATGCCATCAAAATGATTAATATGGGCAACATGTATGTGAGATCTTCACATAAGTATTGATGTGGCCTCAATTTTCTTTGCAATTTTGCTTGATTATGGAGAAGACAAAGAAATTGTTAAGGCATTAATGAAGAAACTAGTAAGGGAAAAGTGGTGTGAGGGATTGAAGAGCTATCTAGATAAAGCTATTGTTGGTATTTTTTGCACCTTAACAATGATATTTTGTCATGTTTGACATACAAATATAATAGGCCTTGGATCCCATTTATCATCCATTCCATTGGGGTGGACAAATCAAAATGGAACATGAAGACAAAGTGGGACATATGATTTCTGAACGTGATTACTAGGATTAGTAGAACAATTGAAATGAACTATTCCTTCATATGGGACAATGAATTTGAGGGTGAATAAGTCTCAGAAGGGAGTAGCTAGGGCTTAACTATAAGGAAGCTAAGGTAGCATAACAACTTCCTACACTAATCTTGAGATGAGGATAATGCAAAACTTTATAGATCTTTACAACAGTTACATAAACATAAACAAAAATAAAAATAAATATCATGCATACCACAACATAGCAGTTTACATGGGGAAATCCTTTTTGGGATAAAGTCCCACACTCCAAAATCCACCCAATATATTATTCAAAAATCACAAAGATTACAATATACTTGCAGAGAAAGCTTCTCACGAGAGTATCACCAACTAGAGATCCAAAGGTAACACGACCGCTATCAAACTCTCAGGAATACATTACAATTCACAGTTGTAATACAAGGCCCTCATAAAATAGGGTTACCTTCTAGGGTAATACAAGCTAACAAAATATCTATCGTTAGATCTCAGACCTAATGATGAAAAGTCTAGATTTACAATAATAAAATATACATAAATATGGCTTTTGAGGGTGCTACCCCAAACCCCCATTGGGGTGTGTGACCCCTGGACCCCACAAGGGGGTAGACCCCCTCGTACTCACCTATTAACAACAAACCTTATGTAATTTCAACATTAAGACCCATTTTCCAAAAAAATATCCCACTTGTTGAACACTTTGCAAGAGCAATAAGAGGGAGTATAAACATCATCTCTTAATTGCTAAGGGCTAAAAGGCCCATAAACTCTAGAAACACCATTTGAACTTCTTTATGCTCTAAGGCTTAGTTAAATAATTAGCAACATTCATCAAAGTATCTATCCTAACTGGCTTCACCCTGCGATCTTCAACCATATATCTAAAAAAATGATAGTAGACAACAATGTGCTTGGTCCTAGCATGAAATTTTAGGTTCTTAGCTAGAAAAATCACATTTGATTGTCACAATAAATTATAATTGCACCTTATTTTATTCCAATATTTGAACATAGTCTCTTAAGTAAAATGGCTTATTTACAATCATGATTAGTTTCCATATACTCAACTTTAGTAGTGGACAAAGCAACCATAGCCTGTCACTTACTCATCCAACTAATTGCACCACCAAATAAACTAAATTCATAAGCACTGGTGGATCATTTCATATCAACATCACCTACCCATTCTGAATCCATATAACCATGAATATCAAGGGAAATCTTGTCACCAGTCAAATTACTATAATAAGATAAGGAATACTCTAAGGTACCACACAAATATCTGAAGACTCTCTTAACTACATCCCAATGAACTTTACCAAGATTAGAAATTTATATGGAAAGAACTCCCATTGCTTGGGCAATTTCTAGTCTATTAAAAACCATAACATACATCAAAATTCCAATTGCACTTTGGTAAGACACTCTACTCATGTCTTCCATCTTTGATGGGGATATTAGACAATCTAAAATAGGTAACTATGTTCTAGCTAAAAAAGGAACACACAATGGTCTAGAATCCTATATGTTAAACCTTTGTAAAATTGAATTGACATACTTACTTTGGCCAAGGCGTAACTTTCTATTCACTCTATCTCTTCTAACTTCTATCCCAAGAATGTGTCTAGTTGTAACAAGATCTTTTATTTCAAATTTACCTGCAAGTTGAGACTTCAATTCTACGATCATACATTTCCCTTTACCAATAAATAAAATATCATCAACATATGATATAATAAATATGAATCAATCACCCTCATTTTATAATAAACATAATGATCTCTGATTTAGAATGCTCAAATCCCAAACTCAACACATATGTATCAAATTTTTGGTACCACATCCTTGTACTTTGTTTTAGGCCATTCAAAGATTTCTTCAATTTGCAAACCAATTTATTTTTTCCTTTCACCACATAGTGCTCTAGATGTGTCATATAAATATCCTCTTGCAAGTCACTATGAAGGAAAGCAGTTTCACATCCATTTGCTCAACCTCTAAAGCATAAATAGCAATAATAAAAAGTTCAACTAGAATGGACGTCATTTTTTCAACAGGAGGGTACATCTCACCATAATCAACACCCTTAACTTGAGAGTAACCTTTCACAACCAACCTTTCTTTGTACCTCTCAATACCTCCATCTAAACCAATTTTTTCTTGAACACCCATTTGCAACCAACAGGTTTTCTTCCTTCAGGTGGTGATACAAGATCCCACATATCATTCTTTTTCAAAACTTCTATTTTTTTATCCATAGAAATCTTCCAATATTTTGCATCATTCATACCTAATGCCTCTTCTACCAATATAGGTTCATCCATGTTAGTATTCAAAGAAAAAATATATCTCCAATCATCAAGTGAATACCTTTTAGGTGGTTGTCTATGCCTTGTAGACCTACAAGCAAGATGAGTTGGAGGTTCTTCCTCCTCTTTTGAATATAAGCCAGATGAGCTCTCCTCAACTTCTCGTCTATCCATGGACCTCAACTCATCTTTCTTAGGTGTAGAAGGAAGTTGAATCATATCTTCCTATTTACTTTGTTCTAGCTACAATGTAACAAAATAAGGCCTAGTTTCTCTAAAAATAACACTTCTACTATACATTACCTTTTGTGCAACAAGATCCTAAAGCTTGTATCCTTTCACACCAAAATTGTATCCGATGAAGATACATTTCATATCCTTGTTCTCCAACTTTGATCAATTCTCCTTTGGCACATGTGCATATGCCTCACAACCAAAAACTCCAAGATGTCTTAATGAAGGCTTGTGACCCAAACATGACTCTATAGGTGTCTTATCAACAATAGCTAATGTAGGAGACCTATTAATTAGGTAACAAGTAGTGGCAACAACTTCAACCCAAAACCTTTGTTCCATACTAGCACCACTCAACATACTCCTAGCATTATATCTTAATGTCATGTTCATTTTTTTGCAACTCCATTTTGTTGTGGAGAATATGGAGTTTTCTTTTGTCTATGAATACCACAATATTTACAAAATCTATCAACATCATTAGAGAAAAATTCACCATTATCAATCCTTAAACATTTTATTTTCTTTCTAGTCTGCAACCCAACCATTGCTTTAAATTCTTTAAATCGATTGAAAAATCATATTTACTCTTTAGAAAATATACCATGTCCTACTATAATCATCAATAAGTGAAACATAATATGTGTATTTTCTAATTGAAGGAACATTTATAGGACTAAACACATCAGAATGAATAAGATCCGATACACCACAAAATTTATGAGAACTCAAGTAAAACTAAATGTTTTGTTTTCCATAAATACAATGCTCATAGAAATCAAATTCAAGATTACAATTAGATGACCCTTCAACAAGGTTTTTATTTTTCAAGGTCCTTGACCCTTTTCTCTAATGTGGCCAAGTTTGTGGTGTTGTAAGATAGTTTTCTCTATAGGTAACTTTGATTCAGAAGAAAAAGCACCCTTGGGTACCTAGAAGTCATGGCCATCTGTTGAAGATGAAATCTTCACCTCTTCCAAAGAAGTAGCTGCATAATTTCTTTTCACAAAAGTATAATTGCACTCAACAGTGCATGCATCAAGCTTATAAAACATGTCATAATTGACACCTCTAGCAATCACCATAGCACCTCTAACCATCTTGCATCCTACATCATAAAATTTTACCTACACACTTGAATCTATTAGTTTTCTTACAGATAACAAATTTCATGCTAATCTAGGGATATGTAACACATCATTAATCTCTTTTTATTCTACCATCGGGAAATTTGATTCTAACTTTACCATGTCCAACAATATTTAAACAAGAATCATCACCCAAGTACACTTTGTCTCCATCAAATTCTTTATACTAAAAAACCACTCTATTAGAGGTCATATGGAAAGATGCACTTGATTCAATTAACCATACATCATTACTTGCACAAGTTTCCAAAGCTATGATGGATGCATCACCATCTTCCTTATTGGACTCAGAATCAGAATCAAATCTCTTCTTTTTATTCTTCTTTTCTTCTTTGTAATCCTTATGAATATGACCAAGCTTATTTCAATTCCAACAAATAACTTTGGAATTTCCAGGAGATTTAGATCTCCCCTTGGACTTGGATTTATCACACTTCTCATTCTTCTTTCCTTTTTTCTCAGGTCTTCCATCAAAATTTAGGGCCTCCTTGGCTCTGATGGATACCTCCCTCATCATCTCTTCAAAAATAAAATAACCCACCATATCTTTTGTCTTCAAGATAATAGAAGTACTCCCAATAGCCATAACAAGAGAATCCCATGAATCAAGAAAGGAACAAAGCAAGATCTAACAATTATCCTCCTCATTTATTTTGACACCAAATGATGTCAATTGAGCCACCAACAAATTGAATGATTTCATGTGGTCTATAATTTTTCTACCCTCTTGCATTCTTATGGAATACAATTTCTTCTTCAATAAAATCTTGTTCATAAATATTTGGCTTGATACATCTCACCAAGTTTCTTCCATAGTTTATCCGCAGAGGTCTCCTCATGAACACTGGTTAAAATAGAGTCTACTAAGTACAATTTGATTAGACCCTTGTCTTTACGATCCATGACATCATATTGAGCAACCAAAGTAGGATTTTTAGGACATGAAACATTCTCATCAACAACATCCCATAAATCTTGATCTATCAATAATTCCTATATATTTAGCTTCCATATTTTAGAATTATTTCTAGAATATTTATCCACCTATATTCTACACGAGTTGCCAAAGTTGCAATGACTGCATCACCATCTTCCTTCTTAGACTCAAAATCTGTAGTACCCCTCCATTTATGCTTATGTTTTCTGCTGTTATGTTTTTACACTGTTAGACTATGATACTTTGTTTGGATATTTTGATCGCCGGTTTTGAGTGATAGTGGATTTATTTTGTGACATGATGATACATTGTATGGTGATATTTGATTTCTGATATGCTTTGAGATAGCGTAGATGATTATTTTCAGTTGATTATTGCTATGTATATGTTATGATGGACTAACAGTTATTTATTTCATCAGTCTAAGGTGACATGTATTGGTGTGGAGAATGAAATCGCATCACTCGCTTGCGAGTGCCCTGTGATATCTGTGATTTTCTCTACATGGTGTGCCTGTACAATGGTTTATATATATATATGCATGTTATTTGCTTGGTTGTAGGATTGCAGGTACATGACACTAACTCCACCTGGGTACTCAAGTCTGAGCGTGTCAAGACTCAATGGAAATGTTGATTGGGAGGTAGTAGTTAGGTTCATCCTAGTCTAGTCTTTAACCCGGTCACTGTACATTGTCTATTTTAGTTCTGAGTTATAGGTTGTCTTGTATTTTTTTGTTTGGTTTAATTGTTTGAAAGGAAAAATGTCAATTTTAATAATAGTTTATTATGTTTTATTTACTATTATTTAAATTAATTTTTAATGTTGAAGAAATTAGTTTTGCAAGTTATTTAATTAATTAATTAGTTTGTTTGGTTAAATGGTTTGATCATAAAGATTAAATTTATTTAATTAAATTAATTAATTAATTAAATTAAATTGTTTTAAAATTTTGTGTGAATAGATTCAATATTTAAATTAAATATTTGGTGGAAATGACAATTTTAATTAATAAATAAATTTGTATTTGAAAATTGTAAATTTTAAAATAAATTTAATTAATTAATTAAAATGCATGCAATTTGAAATAGGCAAGATTGCCGAGAAGTGGTGGGGAAGATATTTTGCACTTCTCGACATGTGTGCCAGTGCATTTATTGATTATTGTTGAGGAAATTGGTTTACGGAGGTTATTTTGGATCTGGGGAAAAACACAGAGGTTATTCAATTTCTTCACGGGAAAATATTTTGTGCTCTGTAAAATTCTTTGTATATGCTTTTGTTATTTTTTGTTGCAAATCTGTGGAAAATCTTTGTTGCTATTTGGGTTTTGGTTCTCGGGAAGGATTTGGAAGCTACAGGCAGCAGAGGCAACAAGGGTTCTCATCACCAGTTAGTTTTCAGAAGCAAGGGAACACAGGTATTTTTCTTGTGGATTTCAATTTGTTGTATTTAAAAAAGATTGTTTGTGAAAAGAAATTATATTTTGTCGTGTGAAAATTTGATGATTTCAGAAAGCTTCTGTAGAATCTTCTCTGTAGGAAGTATTTAAAATTTTGTGGGAAAATATTTTTTCAAAGGGAAAATTAAACCTCTGGGTAAATTAGTTTTTTTGAATGGAAATATTGTGTGTATTCTTCCTTGAAATCCCTGTTGAATTTTTTATAATTTCCTCAATTTCCCCTATGAAAACCTCAAAGAAAATTTTACAGTTTCCCTAAAGAAAATTTCAGTATATTTTATTGTGAAATCCTGTGAAAATTATATATATATATACATATATATATATACATATATATGTATATATATATGTATATATATATGTATATATACATATGTATATATATATATATGTATATATATGTACATATATTTTATACATATGTGTTTCATATATAAATTGGATTGTCAAAAGAAATTTAATTATTTCCATATTCGCCGCCATACAGGCGTATTCTTTTTAAAGCGGAATAAATTTCCGTATACGCGAAATTGTAATACCGTAGGTTTTATGTTTATTCATTTTATATGTGATGAAATGTGAATTCCATGTTACAATGATATATGTAAAGGGGGTCGTGGCTACCCCACAGCCGCCCCCATATGGGGCGATGGTTGTGGAGGAAGTCGGCGCTGCCCTCACAGGCAACAGCGGTTGTCTCACAGCCGCCTCCCCATACGGGGAGAGCTGAGCATACACAGCCACGGGATGTGTACACTGTGTACACAGTCTGCGACTGTATAAATTGCGTCCATTCTGTGTTCAACCGAAAATTTTGAAATTTATTTTATTTCGACTATTAAAATTGATTTAGGGTTTCAGTGTTATTTTTAAATATTTATATATATGTATTTTGTATATATATTTAATGTTGAGAATATTTGATTAAAATATTAATGTGGAAAATATATTTTGGAAAAATGAGAAATAAGAATTTATTTGTATTTAGATAGTTATGCATATAATGTTTTTAATGAGCATAATTATTAAATATTTTGAGTACTGTTGTTAAGTAAAGAAAAAGATTAGAAATAGATACTTTCTCTTTTTAAATTGTTTGACTGGATTTAATATATCCCAATGATAGACGTGTATTCGTTTTAAGTTGTTTTAAATTTTTATTGGGTAAAAGGGGGAAATTTATCTTTACGTGATTTTAAGTCTTCTAGTTGCAGTCTCTTCAAGGGAGTAAATTTGACTTTGGTTCCATGTGATTGAACAAGTTAGGGTAGTGCACTTCATTTTGTGAATGGAATTGTGATGTCCAATGTGGTATTTCTGGCATTATGTGTTGATCTCTTTGTGCACTTTGTCTACCCTAGATAGAAAATTTAGTTTCCTTTGTTATGTTTAGGGGAGTGGCTTTTTGTAAGGGCCGACACACAAAGTGGTGTTAGGGTAACTTGCAAAGAGTTAGTAAGTCAGTGATAACTAAATAACACAATAGTTAGATTAAAACTCTTAATAAGATGTTATGCCTCGCTTATGAATCTTGAGCTACTTCAATCTTGAGTATAAGATGAAAAGGCCTGGAATGGAAAATCGGTGTCTTGTTTCTTCAAAAGACATTTGATTCCGCAATATTTTGCAATGGGGCCGGGTTTCGTAAGAGGTTACTAGGGTAACCCAAGGTTGGGGGCCGAAACCTAGGACGAAACACCAGGGTAACCTTTGCAATATTGTGAAGACACTCCACCTAAAGTAACATTTAACCTTATGTATGTAGTACATTCAATTGTCAAAATCTGGAAGCAATGTAACCATTAGTTTGTTATGTACTAGTGTCTAGGGTTAGTAGATTATGTCTAGGTAACCATATTACTATCTCCTAGTATGGGGGGTGGACCTACGGGTACCACATGGTTGGGTGGAACGTGCACCTTACTCTGTTGGGTCCCTAGTTTGTGATCATGGCATCGAGAGCTTCATGGATGGAGAGCTCGTACTTGGAAACAGATGTACTTTCTTTATTGCATAATTTGTAAATCTTGTATTTGAAAACATCCCTCAATTGTATATGAGGTGAGCAATGTAAAATGTAATTATTATTGAACGACCTCATCAGATGGATGAGTATTGTATTATTTTATCAAATGCAATGTAAGGAAACATATTTGTACTTTATGTTATCTTGAATGATTTTTCAAATGTTATGCAATGTTTATTTTTAATGTTTATGATAATTAATATGTGCAATGCGAAATACTAAAGTCGTCTATGGAAACTCAAAGTAGTGTAACGTCGCGTAACTTAACGAATGTATGCAACTATTTAACTTAATAATTATACTTTAAAAAAAAATTATTACACTTTTATACACAATTGCAACATTCCTTAGGTTATTATGACGGGTCATTATAGATTGGTATCAGAGCCAAGGTTACAAACATTGGACGCTCTGGGTAATCGTGAGCCCATTAGGTTGACCTAGTATGTAGTGTCGCAAACTGTTAGCCTTGGTTGATTAGTATATAAGACTCGTTATTGTTATATGTAGGAACATGCCTAGGCAAGGTGGAAGAGGTCGTGGTAGAGGTCGAGGTGGAGGTCGAGGGCCAATCCCTCAGGTTACTCCCCCTTTGAGACCTCATCATAGTGATCAAGCAGAACAGTTGGATTAGAGGAATGAGGGACAGAATCCCGAACAGTCAAGAGTAGAGGGTTCTCAGATACGTCCTTTATTAGAAGAGGTCCTAGCTCGTCTTGGACCTAGACAGGAAGATGAGTAGGAGGTTGTTAGAGAGAGGGATAGATCTCCTAGGAGAGTAGATGATTCAGTACACCAGGATGCTATTACTGCAGGACACATGAGGGATTTACTGAGGGAACACCCTCCTACCTTTGATGGTTTAGGAGGTGGCTTAGAGGTAGAGACCTGGCTACTGGATTTGGGTAGATGCTTCGCCATGCACCCATATGGTAGCAATACCCATGCGAGATGCGCTATTATGCATCTGAGAGGATTCGCCTCTACTTGGTGGCCCCTGGAGGAGTAGAAGCTCCACTTAGATATTGGGTCAGTGTCTTGGGAGATGTTTCTGGACAGGTTTAGAGCATGGTTCCTATCAGAACATTGGAGGCAGTGACAGGCTGACGAGTTCCATGATCTACGTCAGTTGGCTCTTTCTGTTAAGCAATATGAATGTAGATTCTATGAACTCAAGCAGTATGCTGGTATTAGTGATGATGAGCTTATGCTAGTACAACACTTCATCAGGGGTTTGAATGCCTGCATTAGTGGTGTTTGATTCTTTGAGCCAAAGACTATGGAAGTTGCGGTGGAGAAGGCTCGCTCTGTGGAGGAGAACCTTGTTATGGCTTTAGGAGGACACACAAGAGTGCAGATTGGCAGTGCTCCTGTAGCAGGTTTTAGTCCACGGGACAGGCACAAATAGGTGGTTCCTCTAGGAACCAACAGACACCCACAAAGGGTGGGCAGCAACAACAACAATGAACACCTCAAAAGAATAACAATCCACAACCACAACAAGGTAATAGTCCTCAAACAGGAAAGGGTCACAATTGGTGGCGTAACAAGCGCAATAGGCAGGATCAGCCTGCACAGAGTGCTCAGTCTACTGTCAGTAGTGGTAGTTTCCAGTAATCCAATGCACCTTCAGGTGGCAGAGGATTCGGTAGAGGCACAGGCACAGGTTGTTACTCATGTGGGCAGCAGGGACGCATAGCTAGGAAGTGTCCGATGAGAGGTTCTACTGGTTTTGGGCCTCGACCTATAGTTTCAGAGCCTACAGTGGGTGATGCAGGACGATCACATATAGTATATGTTGCAGTTAATGACCGTCAAGCCGATCACCAGAACACAGTGGTTGAGACTTCAGGTAAGTTACATGGTGTTAGTGTTTCTATACTTTTTGATTCTGGAGCCACTGACTCCTTTATTTCACCGACCATCGTAGACCATTGTGGTCTTGTGGCGGTAAAGCAAGGTGGTAAGTGGCAGGTTGAATTCACCTCTAGGGTGAAAGTAGCAGTATAAAACTTAGTACATAATTGTGAACTTAAAATTGGTACGTTAACTACCTTAGTAGATTTATATGTTACACTCTTAGGATCATATGACATAGTACTAGGTATGGATTGGTTAGCATCTTATCATGTTGTGATTGACTATCGACTTAAGACAGTTAGTTGCATTATTGATTTAGTTGTGAAAGTGGAAATTATAGGTGTTCAAAGACCTATCTCTTTGCGGATGATATCTGCTATGCAACTAAAGAGATGTCTTCGTCAGGGATGTCAACTATTTGCAACAACAGTTACTGATTTGGAAGAAGGTGAGATTCGAGAGGTATCTCTTGATGATCATCCTATTCTTAGGGAATTCGTAGATGTGTTTCTCGATGACATTCCTGGAATGCCACCGAAGAGGGATATTGATTTTAGAGTTGACCTAGTTCCTGGAGCTAAACCTATATCTAGAGCTCCTTATAGAATGATGACGCAGGAGTTAGAGGAACTTCATATTCAGTTAGAGGAACTATTAGAAAAGGGATTTATTCATCCTAATGTTTCCCCTTGGGGAGCACCTGTTATCTTCGTAAAGAAGGACGGATCTCTTAGGCTGTGCATTGACTATCGTTAATTGAACAAGGTTACGATTAAGAATCATTATCCTTTGCCAAGAATAGATGATCTTTTTGATCAAATTAAGGGAGCTAATGTGTTCTCTAAAATTGATTTGAAATTTGGCTATCATCAATTGTGAATAGCTGAAGTAGACATTCATAAAACTACTTTTCGAACTCGTTATGGGCACTACGAATTCACAGTAGTACCGTTTGGGTTAACGAATGCACCATCAGTATTCATGAGTCTAATGAATGGTGTTTTTCGTGCATACCTTGATCACTTTGTCCTAGTATTTCTCGATGATATTTTAGTTTATTCGAGAAACATGAAGGAACATGAAGAACACTTGAGACAGGTATTGCAATGTTTAAGGGAAAATCAATTGTATGCGAACCTAAAGAAGTGTGACTTCTTTCAAACTGAGATAAAATATCTTGGACATGTGATATCTGGAAAAGGTATTGTTGTGGATCCTTCAAAGATTCAAGCTATTTTAGATTGGCCCGCACCTACTAATGTAGATGAATTTCATAGTTTTATGGGTCTAGTTGGTTACTATAGGAGATTTGTAGAGGGATTTTCTAGAATTGGTCATCCTATCACTTCTCTTCAGAGAAAAGGGAAGAAGTTTGTTTGGACAAAGCAGTGTCAGTTGGCTTTTCAAACACTTAAAGAAAAGTTGACTAATGCACCTATATTGATTGTTCCTGATCCTACTAGGGATTTTGTTGTTTGCACGAATGCATCCTTAGAGGGTTTGGGAGCAGTTTTGATGCAAGATGGGCGTGTGATTGCTTATGAGTCTCGCAAACTTAAAGATCACGAATTAAACTATCCCACTCATGATCTAGAACTAGTTGTGGTAGTGCATGCATTAGTTCGTTGGAGGAATTTCTTATTAGGTCATCATTTCGAACTTCACACTGATCACCATAGTCTTCAATACATTTTTACGCAACCTAACTTGAATGCTAGGCAGAGATGGTGGATGGAGTTCTTGTGTGAGTACGATTTTGAAGTAAAATGTGTTCAAGGAAAAGAGAATGTAGTGGCTGACGCTCTTAGTCGTCGTCGACATGAGATCTCTACTACTACTCTTGAAGTAGATTTGAGAGGTCAAATATTAGCAGCACTACCTACTGATAGATTATATCAGGAAGTAAGGTCGGAGATTGAATCTAGTAGACCTTTAGAAGGTCGATTTGCAGGGTATGTCCTAGAACCAGATGGTATATTACAGCATTTTGGTCGTATTTATGTACCACATTTTGAGGGTTTTCGTACATTAATCATGACTGAAGCTCATCGAGCTTCGTATTCAACTCATCCAGGTGTCAAGAAAATGCATGCTAATCTTCGACAATTGTATTTCTGGCCTGGTATGAAACGTGATATTGCTGATTATGTGTCGAGATGTCTTGAATGCTAGCGATTCAAAGCTGAGCATCAACATCCTACTCGATTATTACAGCCACATCTCATTCCTGAATGGAAATGGGATATTATATCTGTTGAATTTATTGTAGGGTTACCTACGTCATCATGTTGACCTGATGCCATTATGGTAATTGTTGACCGATTGACTAAAGTAGCTCATTTCTCACCAGTACGTTCATCATATAATGCTTCATCCGTAGCTAGGATATTTATGGAGGACATAGTTAGATTGCATGGGATTCCTCATAGGATTATATCGGATAGAGATCCCATATTTACTTCATTACAACATGCTATAGGTACACAGTTGAACTTTAGTTCAGTGTATCATCCTCAAACCGATGGTCAAATGGAAAGAGTTAACCAAATATTAGAAGATATGCTTAGGATGTACGTAATGGACCAACAATCACATTGGGAGGATTATTTGTACTTAGTAGAATTCGCTTACAACAATGGATATCAGAGTTCTATAGGTATGCCACCATTTCAGGCATTATACAGTCGTCCTTGTCGAACTCCGCTAAGTTGGGATCGACTAGAGGATAGAGTATTACTTGGAGCTGAGATGCTTCGAGACATGGAGCAACAGGTTGACCGTATTAGAGAACATTTAATAGCAGCTTAGGATAGGCAAAAGAAATATGCTGATGCACATAGAATAGATTGACAGTTTACTGTTGGTGATAGAGTGTTTCTTCGAGTGCGTCCGCAAAAGAGTCCAATCCATTATGGAAAAGGCTCTAAGATTGCGCCTTGTTTCGTTGGGCCATTTGAGATTTTAGAAAGAATTGGTCCCATGGCGTATCGACTCGCCTTACCATCTAGTTTGTCATGTATTCATGATGTTTTTCATGTATCAGTTCTTAGACCATATCATCCTAACATATCTCATGTACTTGATTGGAATGTGTTACAGGTAGAGGACGAGCAGCAGGCTTTGGAGCCCGTGGCCATTCTACAGTGCCGGACGCTTGGTCTTAGGGGTCGAGACGTTGATCAGGTGAGGGTCCAATGGGATCCTAGCCATGAGGCTTCTGCTACTTGGGAGGATGCAACACGCATGAGGGAACTTTATCCCTATTTGTTCGCAGGCTTTCAGGAGCAAGCCTGATCCTAGGGGGGGAGGATGTAGTACCCCTCCATTTATGCTTATGTTTTATGTTGTTATGTTTTTACACTGTTAGACTATGATACTTTGTTTGGATATTTTGATCACTGGTTTTGAGCGACAGTGGATTTATTCTATGACATGATGATACATTGTATGGTGATATTTGATTTATGATATGCTTTGAGATAGCGTAGATGTTTATTTTTAGTTGATTATTGCTATGTATATGTTATGATGGACTAACAGTTATTTATTTCGTCAGTCTAAGGTGACGTGTATTGGTGTGGAGAACGGAATCACATCACTCGCTTGCGAGTGCCCTGTGATATCTGTGATTTTCTCCGCACGGTGTGCCTGTACAATGGTTTATATATATATATGCATGTTATTTGCTTGGTTGCAAGATTGCAGGTACATGACACCGAATCCACCTAGGTACTCAGGTCTGAGCGTGTCAAGACTCAACGAAAATGTTGATTGGGAGGTAGTAGTTAGGTTCATCCTAGTCTAGTCTTTAACCCGGTCACTGTACATCGTCTGTTTTAGTTCTGAGTTATAGGTTGTCTTGTATTTTTTTGTTTGGTTTAATTGTTTGAAAGGAAAAATGTCAATTTTAATAATAGTTTATTATGTTTTATTTATTGTTATTTAAATTAATTTTTAATGTTGAAGAAATTAGTTTTGCAAGTTATTTAATTAATTAATTAGTTTTGTTTAGTTAAATGGTTTGATCATAAAGATTAAATTTATTTAATTAAATAAATAAATAAATTAAATTAAATTGTTTTAAAATTGTGTGTGAATAGATTCAATATTTAAATTAAATATTTGGTGGAAATGCAAATTTTAATTAATAAATAAATTTGTTTTTGAAAATTGTAAATTTTAAAATAAATTTAATTAATTAATTAAAATGCATGCAATTTGAAATAGGCAAGATTGCCAAGAAGTGGTCGGGAAGGTATTTTGCACTTCTCGACATGTGTGCCAATGCATTTATTGATTATTGTTGAGGAAATTGGTTCACGGAGGTTATTTTGGATCTGGGGAAAAACACAGAGGTTATTCAATTTCTTCACGGGAAAATATTTTGTGCTCTGTAAAATTCTTTGTATATGCTTTTGTTATTTTTTGTTGCAAATTTGTGGAAAATCTCTGGTTGCTATTTGGGTTTTGGTTCTCGAGAAGGATTTGGAAGCTACAGGCAGCAGAAGCAACAGGGGTTCTCATCACCAGTTAGTTTTCAGAAGCAAGGGAACACAGGTATTTTTCTTGTGGATTTCAATTTGTTGTATTTAAAAAAGATTGTCTGTGAAAAAAAATTATATTTTGTCGTGTGAAAATTTGATGATTTTAGAAAGCTTCTGTAGAATCTTCTCTGTAGGAAGTATTTAAAATTTTGTGGGAAAATATTTGTTCAAAGGGAAAATTAAACCTCTAGGTAAATTAGTTTTCTTGAACGGAAATATTGTGCGTATTCTTCCTTGAAATCCCTGTTGAAATTTTTGTAATTTCCTCAACTTCCCCTATGAAAACCCCAAAGAAAATTTTATTATATTTTATTGTGAAATCCTGTGAAAATTATATATATATATGCATATATATATATATATATATATATATATATATATATATATATATATATAATATATATATGTACATATATTTTATACATATATGTTTCATATATAAATTGGATTGTCAAAAAAAATTATTTATTTCCATATTTGCCGCCGTACAGGCGTATTCTTTTTAAAGCGGGATAAATTTCCGTATACGCAAAATTGTAATACCGCAGGTTTTATGTTTATTCATTTTATATGTGATGAAATGTGAATTCCATGTTATAGTGATATATGTAAAGGGGGTCGTGGCTACCCCACAGCCGCCCCCATATGGGGTGACGGTTGTGGAGGCAGCCGGCTCTGCCCTCATAGGCAATGGCAGCTGTCTCACCACCGCCTCCCCATACAGGGAGGGCTGAGCATACACAACTGCAGGCTGTGTACACTGTGTACACTGTCTGCAACTATATAAATTGCGTCCATTCTGTGTTCAACTGGAAATTTTGAAATTTATTTTATTTTGACTATTAAATTTGATTTAGGGTTTCAATGTTATTTTTAAATATTTATATATATATGTATTTTGTATATATATTTAATTTTGAGAATATTTGATTAAAATATTAATGTGGAAAATATATTTTGGAAAAATGAGAAATAAGAATTTATTTGTATTTAGACAGTTATGCATATAATGTTTTTAATGAGCATAATTATTAAATATTTTGAGTACTGTTGTTAAGTAAAGAAAAAGATTAGAAATAGATACTTTCTCTTTTTAAATTGTTTGACTGGATTTAATATATCCCAATGATAGACGTGTATTCGTTTTAAGTTGTTTTAAATTTTTATTGGGTAAAAGGGGGAAATTTATCTTTACGTGATTTTAAGTCTTCTAGTTGCAGTCTCTTCAAGGGAGTAAATTTGACTTTGGTTCCATGTGATTGAACAAGTTAGGGTAGTGCACTTCATTTTGTGAACGGAATTGTGATGTCCAATGTGGTATTTCTGGCATTATGTGTTGATCTCTTTGTGCACTTTGTCTACCCTAGATAGAAAACTTAGTTTCCTTTGCTATGTTTAGGGGAGTGGCTTTTTGTAAGGGCCGACACACAAAGTGGTGTCAGGGTAACTTGCAAAGAGTTAGTAAGTCAGTGATAACTAAATAACACAGTAGTTAGATTAAAACTCTTAATAAGATGTTATGCCTCGCTTATGACTCTTGAGCTACTTCAGTCTTGAGTATAAGATGAGAAGGCCTGGAATGGAAAATCGGTGTCTTGTTTCTTCAAAAGACATTTGATTCCGCAATAGTTTGCAATGGGGCCGGGTTTCGTAAGAGGTTACTAGGGTAACCCAAGGTTGGGGGCCGAAACCTAGGAAGAAACACCAGGGTAACCTTTGCAATATTGTGATGACACTCCACCTAAAGTAACACTTAACCTTGTGTATGTAGTACATTCAATTGTCAAAATCTAGAAGCAATGTAACCATTAGTTTGTTATGTACTAGTGTCTAGGGTTAGTAGATTATGTGTAGGTAACCATATTACTATCTCCTAGCACGGGGGGTGGACCTACGGGTACCACATGGTTGGGTGGAATGTGCACCTTACTCCGTTGGGTCCCTAGTTTGTGATCATGGCATCGAGAGCTTCATGGATGGAGAGCTCGTACTTGGAAACAGATGTACTTTCTTTATTGCATAATTTGTAAATCTTGTATTTGAAAACATCCCTCAATTGTATATGAGGTGAGAAATGTAAAATGTAATTATTATTGAACTACCTCATCAGATGGATGAGTATTGTATTATTTTATCAAATGCAATGTAAGGAAACGTATTTGTACTTTATGTTATCTTGAATGATTTTTCAAATGTTATGCAATGTTTATTTTTAATGTTTATGATAATTAATATGTGTAATGCGAAATACTAAAGTCGTCTATGGAAACTCAAAGTAGTGTAACGTCGCGTAACTTAACAAATGTATGCAACTAATTAACTTAATAATTATACTTTAAAAAAAAATCATTACACTTTTATAGACAATTGCAACATTCCTTAGGTTATTATGATGGGGCATTACAAAATCAGAATCAAATATCTTCTTTTTCTTCTTCTTTTCTTCTTTGCAATCCTTATGAATATGACTAGGCTTATTGTAGTTCTAATGAATAGCTTTGGACTTTCCAAGAGATATAGGTCTCCCCTTGGACTTGGATTTATCATGCTTCTTATTCTTCTTTCCTTTTTTCTTAGGTCTTCCACAAAAATTTAGGGCCTCCTTGGCACTAATGGATACCTTCCTCCTCGTCTCTTCAAAAAGAAAATAACCCACCATATCTTCAATCTTCAAAAATAACATAAGTACTCCCAATAGCCATAACAAGAGAATCCCATGAACTAGGAAAAGCACAAAGAAATATTTGTTCATGGATTAGCACAACAAAAAATCTAAAGATCAAATAGAAGATAAACACTCATGGTATAGAAAACCAACACATATAATAAATAAAGATACAAAATAAGACAAAAATAATGCAACATTTATACCATCATTATTAGTTTTTAGATATGGTTCAATGGATGAATGTGGAATCTATTTTTAATCATGTCATTAGGTTGATGACATAACATGTACGAATAGATGATTAGATCATAAAAACAATGGTATAAGGTTAGTATAAGAGTGGATGATCAAACAGGATGGGAGAGCTCTCATTAAATAGATTTTGCAAGAGGGAAATAAAAGGTTAATAGAAATAGTTGAATGGATGGCTAGGATTGAAGTCATGTGGATTGAACTCGTAGAATTATGAAAAGTGTCACAAGGGAAGGAAGATCCAAGATCAAAGGATATGATTTGATCAAGGTGTAGGATTAAATGAGAAGAGATAAAGTGGCATATGATGTGGAAAAGTCTAAGCATTCTCACACATGTGTGAGCAAGGTGGAATGTGTGGGAGATGGTTCAAAAGTTCAAAGGGGGTGATCCCACAATAATGGGTTACAATTTTTGGCCAAACTTGACATTAAAATCAGGATTTTTCTCCAAACATTCACTTTCTTACACCTATAGCAGCTAAACCATTAAGGTTTTGAAGATGAATCAAACTAGTTATTTGTTAGATATTTTGTGTAGATTCTAATTATATTTTTTAAAAAAAATTAAAAAATAAATTGTGAATCATTTTATGTAATTTTTAATAACTTATTTTTTCTACTAATCGCATTTTTAAAAGTGATGTTCACTTCGGCGCACATAACTTTTTTTATAGATAGGATACAATTCTGATTTTTAAAATGAAATTATTTCACACCAATGTCTAGGGGATGGATATTTTTTCATAATTTTTTGTTACATATATTTTTTTAATTAATTTTCCAAGTCAGGTAATTATAATTTGGATAGAGGTGTACTTGACACATAACTTTTTGTATTCATTTGAATTAACTTATTATTTTTGTTGGAATAAGGACATCAATACCTAGGGCACATGTATTTTTAGAAAAAATTCTCTATTTTTCTATTTTTTTGTGTGTGTGAAATAAAGAACTTGATGTTCATTGAAAATCCTACATTCACAAGAAATAAGAAATAAATATAATAATCAAATTAAACATATTTATAATTAAACTTTTTAGGAAGCTTATAATAAGGGCTACAATCTTACAAAGCATAAATTTTAAATGAATTCATTTGATCACTCAAAAGGTAAATAAAAGTGGTTTTTATGAGCATTTTGATAGGTGTAGAGGAGACTCGATTATAGGTATGGTTTAAATCTAACAAGGTTCTATCCAAGGGGGTTTGATCTAAGGGGGTTTGATCAATCCCTCTTTAATTAAAATAATTTAAATGTAACCTTTAAAGTCATAAATCATTGTATTTTCTAAAAATATGTGATTTCAGGCAAAAATCAGGATGTCCCAAAAAGTGTAACCCATTATTGTGGCAGCACCCAAGGGTGAGGTGGAGATTTATCATGCCTCCAAGTTAGCATGCTCACACACATGTGAGGAAAGAGTGGGATGTGTTAGCATACTCACATATGTATGAGCCTGTAGTGGGTTGAGGTGAAATTCAAAAAAGTGTAATGAGTTAGCATTCTCACACATATGTGAGAATGGAGGATATTGAGAATACATGTGGAGAGGATAACAATCAAGATTTTAATCCATCTAGATGAATTGGATGGATATTTAAAAGGATAAGGATTAACGTGGTGAAGTGGAATTAAATAATGGAGGAAATATTAATGAAGGATTTAATTAGTTTAATCATTTAACTAATCATAGATTAATCAATTGATTAATTTTGAGGAATTTGGGATGGTTAATTAGCCTAAACTAACTAATTAGACAAGTGTTAATTAGTTGATTTAGTTAGGAATCAAGGTTTTTTGAGTTGATTGATTTAATCAATTAACCTTAGGGGAACAAAGATAAATTTAAGAATAATGAAGAGTAGATAATTAATTAAATACTAAATTATTTAATTAATTTGTGAAATGTCAGTATAAAGAAGTAAAGATGAATTTAAGGTGTTCGTAAGTATATTAAATGTTTTATTATATTTATTAAATTATTGTTGATTATTTACCATTAAATTGAGTGCATGTTAAGTAGAACCAGTAGAAATACAATTTAAATTATTTTCATTTTATGTTTTAGATTAATGATTATACCATTAAACTTGACATGTTAAACTAAAGAAATACAAATATATTTTGATAATTATCAACTATTATTGAATACAATAAACCTTAGAAGCTAATGTTAATTTTTAACAAATATAATAAGATCACAATAAAACCATCATAAAATACATCTACAATGTTTAAGATGGATACACTTTAATTATTTTTGAATATCCACAAATCGCCCCACAATATCATTCATTCTATTAAATTATGATTATATATACTGTATGATCATCACAGAAAACAATTACAAATGTGTACAACCACACCATTGTGGGAAATATAAAATAATATGTGGTGGGCAACTAGTAAATCTATAAGATGTTTAATATCAAATTTAAACAATTTAAAAGTACAACATAAACCATATTTGCATAAAAGAGGTTGTCGAAAAAACCTCATAATTAATTAAGAGAGACATCAATGATCTTAAATTTAAGAAGCGTCTCATTATAAATTAAAATATAAAAAATATATTATTCCTTAACCTATTTATTATATAACGTTTTCTTTTAGTTAACTGTAAATTAAAATTTCAAGAGAAGGGGTTAGAGGATGAAAAATATTTTATGTTAAATAAATTACTTGTTTTAAAAAAATATTGGTAAATTGAAGATTCTATTGTGGGCCCCACTCTTTAAAAAATAACATATATTTTAAAAAGTAGGTAGAGAAACATGCCATCAAAACATCCCAAAATATAATTAAAGCTTTACAGTACATAGAAGGTATAAACATTCAAGCATCCAATCCACACACACTCCTCTAATGACCTTGTAATAGAAAAATCTAAAATTTTAAGAACCTAATAAACTAAAAATTAAAAAAAGGACACTAAATAACCAAACAAAAATTAATCTATTACAATGAAGACTTTATGACCCTTCCTCATTGCAAACTGAAGAAAACTGACTTATTTATAGAAACCATCTCTAAATCCCTAAGCCTCCATAGCCACATAATCTAGTTCCTACTATTCTTGAAACTAACTTCTAAAGATTGGTTTCATCTACACACCTAATTTGTACATTGAACTCCATTTCTACCAACTTTGTCGTCCTGCTTAAGTTTTTATTAAGCAACTCTAGGAGAGCATAGAGGCTTGAAACTACAAACCAATTTTTCATATGAATTGCTCATGATCTTATAATGTATTGATCCAAGTCTTTGTAATAAGATTTTAAGTCCTCTTTATACACACAAATCATTTAAATCTCTCATCTTAAAACTCAAATATCCTCTTATGACCTATTTTCTACTTCCTTCTCCTATCCTATTGCATCCATCGCCATAGAGCCTACCTCATGATGAGGAGCACTACATGAATAAACTATTCTCTAGATACTAAATCTACAACCTTCTCTAAAACTTATCCCTAAAATATTCACCAATGAAGGCTCAATGTTTGAAATTATGTTTTGTCAAGATTCTCCTTAGTCCAAGAGTACTTTTTTTTATTTTATAAATTTTTTGCATGTTCACAAAAAAAGTGTTCTTGAGACAATGGTATGAGATCATACCCCTATAGACAAAATCATTTAGACCACCACTCAATTGCATAGCACTCCACTTAGCCATTCCCTTAGCCTACACTCTTGAAATAACTATACAACAAAAGAGAAAATGAGGAAAAAAAAGAAAAATCATGTTATGCAACCACTTTGATTTCTCCCCATACATACCCCTTGAGGAGAAGCAAGGTGCATACTAAAATCCACCTCCTTTTCCACAATCATACAACAATCACATGCCATAATTATTTTTCAGAGAGGTAGTCATCCTATCCCCAAGGAAATTCAATATGAGAAGAGGGATTTCAACATTTTTGGCCTCCTTAATATAATTTTGTATGAATTAGTTACTATTTTATACATGAAATGGGGTTATAAATAAAGGCACAATCCCCTAGAATCTAGGTAATAGGGCCTTATCTCTTCTAACTAGACAATAATGTTATAATGTATACATATAATGACACCTTTATGGACCCTTGATACCCATCCAAACACTTAACATGAGGTTGTAAGAGCATTAAAATTAGAGTTACAAGTCTCCTTAAAAATGGTGCTCCACATTGGGAAGTTGAAGAGTCACAATTTGTATAAAGATCCTCTCTCATGCATGGCACCCTTGGTGAGGTGCAACCATCTTTCATAACTCCTCACAAGTGTTTTGTTTGAGATATGGAATAATTGGGCCCTTCCATGGTTTTGAGTAATATTTAGTGGTTTTGTTTGAGCACATATCATATAAATTGAAGGCTTGATTAAGTAGTTTTAGCAACACAAGTTGAAGGAGTACATGACCGAGATGCTTGTATGCTTTGAGTTTGAAGATGTTACTACTACATCAAGTGTTTGGATCAACAAATTATATTTGACACATTGTTGTTGGATTAATATAATGTTAAATCTCATTTCAATTTTTTATTTTAAGAGATGATTTCATAGGGTATATGTCATACCACTTCTCTTATTATTGTTATCTTCTTGTTGATTTCTATTTCATTTTTAGTGTTTATGTAAGTTATATTTCTAATGTTTAAATTACTAAATATATATTTGAGATATATATTATTGCTCCTAACTAAAGAAATCAATCATTTCAATATTTCATATTAGAGCTTGTGTTGGATTCATGCTATGTAGGAAGGGACACCTTCTTTGGTGTGGTTATTTTGGTTGGACTGGGAGAGGTTTATTTTTTTACCAAGTCTAGTAAAATAAATAAATTTAATGGTAAGCTTGTTAAGGGCCGAGATAGAGATCTATGGATTGTGGTAACTACTCAATCAATTTTCCTTCATTTAAAAATAATTAGGATAAGTGAGATAAGTGTTGAGAAATTGTTGAAAGAATGAAGAAGGTTGTCATTAATGAGTTTTCATTGATGTCAACACCACATGATGAATGATGGATGTCTACAAAAATTTATTTTTTAAAGGTCTTTTGGCTAAGTGTCTATACTAGTAGTATCAACACTCAGTGCCCTTCGCTAAGTTGGTTTATGTTTGTTCGTCTTTTCAGATATACCTATGGTTCTAGAATATTGTTCATAGATATCTTTGGCATCTTAATTCATAAATTCAGTTGTTTTGGTTAAGTGGTTCAAGAGTTGCAAGTAACAAAAGTTTGGAAAATATGGTTTACATAGTTTTTAGTGTATTGGACCTTACCTAATTGGTCTACATTCCTCCACGGATTTGAGTTAGATGTTGTAGTTTTGGGAGAAGGTTTATAGGTGTCATTACATTGTATTTTTTAGTTGGTGTGACATTTTGTGGTATGTGTATTCCTTCGTGTTGATCAATTGGGTAAAAGCACAAAGATGAGTCCACAAAATGTGGAAGTTTTTGCCTTAGGAAAAAATCCAAAATCGGTTTCAATAAAATAGGATCCCATTTTTTGATAAACAAGATCTCGTTTAGGATCGAGGTCCCAAGCCTAAAACCTAAATGGGATTCTGTTTAGTAATGGGTCTTGAGTCGGCCGCTAGGAAATGGGATCCTGCTTTTTACAAAACGTGATCCTATTTTATAGTGGTATTTTTTTTAAATAAACAAAATGCAGTCATTTTCGACAGCAATAGTGTGTTGATCTAGATTGAAGAAAAGCAACAGCTACCTCCAGGCATGTCTCGACCCCATTTTTTTGCATTTTTTTATTTTTTGAAATTTTTTAATATAAAGCTAGATTTAGTATGTATTTTTTTTTTTATGGAGTTTTTGGCATTTGTATTTACCTGTAATTGAGGAAATGTTGGTTTGTAGAAATGAAAAGAAAACATGAAATGAAACCCTTAGATATTGAAAAGAAACGAAATAATCAACCTTAAATTGTAACCAAAGAAAAAAATTATGTATTGAAACCCTAATTTGTTCAATCAAACCAAAAAAATTGCATTTGGAAACCCTAAATTGAAATGAAACAAAAAAAAACATTTGAAAACCCTAAATTGAAATGAAAAAAAAAAATCCATTTGAAAACCCTGATTGCTTTTTGAAACCCTAAATTGAAAGCAAACCAAAAAAATTGCATTTGTTCAAACCCTAAATTGAAATCAAACAAAAAAAATTGCATTGAAAACCCTAATTTCTTCTTGAAACTCTAAATTGAATTCAAACAAAAAAAATTGCATTTGAAAACCCTAATTGAAATTGAAAACAAAAAAATTTGCAGATTTGAAAGCCCTGATTTCATGCTTGAATATTTCAAAATGGAAAAAAATAATTTGCATTGGCTTATGTTTTAAATTTCATTTACATTCTATGGAGACAAGTATGTAGGCATGCCAATGGATGAAATTATTCCATAGATTTAGGTTGATACATAGTAAATTAGTGTCCTTGATATTGACAATCAAATAGGATTTGATAAATAGTATACATTTAAATGTGTATTCAATAAGTCAGAGACATGTTGAGACATAATCAAGTAAATGTTATGAACATAGATATAATTAGATTAGAAAACAATATGTTGAACCTTGTACTTGTGGGACTAGTGGATCATTAGAATAGATATAAATTATGTGTTTCTATTATGGATTGTGCTCAATTAGTTTATGTATTTATTACCACATGATAAATTAATAGACCTAAATGTATATGCATAACTTATGATGCTTCATTATGTTCTATTGAGATGTTAAATTATTATTTTTACCTTACAATGAAAATATTTAACATGTACTTTGGTGTTTTATATTGTTTTCTAATGGCTAATTAAATAGTAATTGTATGTGGTGTCTTAATTGAGTTAATAATATGGGGCTTATGCATCTATTATGATTCATACTATCTTACAACATGATACTATCTAAACAACATGTGATATTATGGATCCTCAATGAGTAAACATATGTGTGGAGCCTAGGCTCATGTTTGCAAGGTATCTAGCTAGAGCATTATAAAACTTGGTACATTATATAAAGATCATTACTCAATAATTTTATGCGAAAATACTCTTAAAATAACTCTACATTGAATCACCTCTTAATGGTTTTGTTGACCTTGTTCCCAAGAATAATGTAGCTAGTTTAGGATCAATGAATCATTTTTCCCTCCACTTGAATGCTTAACAATGCTCAAATTTACTCTGGATGATTGCCTTTCAACCTAGATAGAAAATCAATCCAACTATGGTCATAGGTTATATTTCAACTCCTTTTATTCATAGAATTTGAAGACTATTAGGGAAGGAATAGAAATTAACAATACTAATCAAGGATTCAATAACCAAGTTTTAAGATCTAGCTCCAACAACTTGTCAAGACACATTTATATTTTCTCTAAATATACGCATTTCTATAAATTTAAGGGTAGACCATAGAGACTATCCTAAATTGCCAAAATTTGGCTAATTTATATGTGTGCTTAATTCCTCAATCATAGAAGTAATCTAAGGAAATAATCAGTCTATTCATAAATTCAAAAATATTCATAAACTAATGTTCTTGCATATGTGATGAATAAAAAATATTAACCCTAGGTTACTTGCCATTCTATTACCCTAAACCCTAAACCAATGTCTTTAGGGGTACTAATATGAAATTTCTTAAGGGGATCAAAGAAGTTCTCAAAATTTGGTGAAGTTTCCCAAGGCAACCAAATTTAAAACAATAATCTACATTCAATATTTAGTGATTAAACTATAGCCTAGAGCCTTCAACATTTTCAAGTTCTATCAAGTCCATTATTTGGAAGGAACTCATTTTGGAAGCCTTTTATGTTTCAAAATGTAACTAACATCATAGTCATACCATGAGTAGCTCAACCAATAAAAATTCTATAGAACATTGCAAGGTCTTTTGAAGACCCTTTAAAATATTAACTTTTACTAAACAAATAGAGTTGAGAAAGATAGTGCTTCATTATTTACGGTTTATTTGCAGTACCTTACTTCATAAATCCCCTTAAGCTGTAAATTTTTTTGTCCTCGAATCTTACTTCATAGATCCCCTTAAGCCATCCTATTACCCTAAACCCTAAACCCTAAATCCATCATTTTGTCCTAGAACCTTACTTCATAGATCCCCTTAAGCCATCCCATTACCATAAACCCTAAACTCTAAACTGTAAACCCTAAAGCATTCATTTTGTCCTAGGACCTTAATGAAATTTGGTTGCCTTTGGCAACTTCACCAAATTTTATTCACTTAATCCATTTCATTTTATCCTAGGACCTTACTAGATAGATCCCTTTAAGCCATCCTATTACCCTAAAGCATTCATTTTGTCCTAGGACCTTAAGGAAATTTGGTTGCCTTAGGCAACTTCACCAAATTTTATTCCCTTAAGCCATGTCATTTTATCCTAGGACCTTACTACATAGATCCCCTCAAGCCATCCTATTACCCTAAACCCTAAATCCATCATTTTATCCTAGGACCTTAATTCATAGTTCCCCTTAATCCATCCTATTACCCTAAAGGTCCTAAACCCTAAACTCTAAACCCTACACCCTAAAGCATTCATTTTTTCCTAGGACATTAATGAAATTTGGTTTCCTTGGGAAACTTCACCAAATTTTATTCACTTAAGCCATGTAATTTTGTCCTAGGACCTTACTACATAGATCTCCTTAAGCCATACTATTACCCTAAACCCTAAACCCTAAAATCTAAATTGTAAACCCTAAAGCATTCATTTTGTCCTAGGACCTTAATGAAATTTGGTTTCCTTGGGCAACTTCACCAAATTTTATTCACTTAAGCCATGTCATTATGTCCTAGGACCTTACTAGATAGATCCCCTTAAGCCATCATATTACCCTAAACCCTAAACTCTAAATAGTAAACCCTAAAGCATTCATTTTGTCCTAAGACCTTAATGAAATTTGGTTGCCTTGGGAAAATTCACCAAATTTTATTCCCTTAAGCCATATCATTTTATATACATAGATCCCCTTAAGCCATCCTATATTAATAGTTAATTATTTTTTCATTCAAGTAACATTCCTTAGACATAAATGAGGCTTACACATTTTATCGTTTGTATTCAATTAGGCCATTTATATTGAATGGTTTAAGGGTATTTCCTAAACATGTATCTTACATTTTGAAATTACAAATCTAATGCAGGTTCACTTATATCTTAGAGATCATGGATCAATTCAATAATATTCGTAATCCACCTCCATGCCCTCCATCTCCACCACCTTCACCTCTACCTCCACCCACTCCACCTTCACCTCCACCTGAAACCAATGGTGCTCACTTGCAAACACGGATCAATGCCAATGTTAGATCCATTCAGGATAAAATCAATGTTATTCATAATGAAGAATGTATCACACCACCTTTGAGGCATTTTGCATCTACGATGCAAAATTTTATTGATGTTGTTAGGTCTATGGATAGGGTCTTAGATGAGCATCAACGATGGCTAGAGGAGTTGAGAAAGTTTGATTCTGAAAAGGAAAACACAAAGAAATGAAGAGATGTGGTAGAGAGTCGCAACACTTTATAAATTAAGACAATGATCTTATATTTATGAATTTATGAATTTGGTTGGATGGATATTTTTGTGATGAATTTGTGAATTTGGTTGGATGGATATTTTTAGTGATGAATTTATGAATTTGGTTGGATGGATATTTTTAGTGGTGAATTAATGAATTTGGTTGGATGGATATTTTTAGTGATGAATTTATGAATTTGGTTGGATGGATATTTTTAGTGATGAATTTATGAATTTGGTTGGATGGATATTTTTTAGTGTTGAATTTATGAATATAATAACTTATAATGATGAATTTATAATAGTATAATTTATGACCACTATCATAATTTCTCCTGTTGGAAAATGTAATTTATATGTGTTAGACATAAACGAGCTTTTTGTGAATGTTTCAAGTTTATTTTTTAGTATGTACATGTATTAAAATTACATAGTTCTAGATCTTAAATTTTGAAATTTGTATGTACACATAGTTTAGTTGAATGATGTATGCATGCATTATGCATCGTATTTTTTATTTTAAATGTATGTACACATCTTACATTTTGAAATGTGTATGCACATGCTCAAGT
This sequence comes from Sequoia sempervirens, assembly GCA_007258455.2. NCBI lineage: Eukaryota > Viridiplantae > Streptophyta > Pinopsida > Cupressales > Cupressaceae > Sequoia > Sequoia sempervirens. The sequence continues at coordinate 34,927 of VDFB02368485.1, forward strand.
TGAATCAATGTATGTATGTGTATGTATATGTATGCACATCCTATTTAAACAAATTTTCATGTACGTTTAAAATTTAACTATTTCTTGTAATTTTGTTTGTATGTTAATTTTATATAATTTAATGTAGGTGAACACTTATATAGATATCATGGATCAATTTGACATTGATGATATCATTAATCCACCACCTCAGCAACCTCCACCTCCACGCCCTCCACCACCTCCCCCTCCACCCCCTCCACCTCATATCCCACCTCCACCACCTATTGGATCATATGAGGCTCACTTGTGAGCATGTATCAATGAAAATGTGGCATCCATTCAAAACCAAATCAATGCTATGCAAAATGAAGCATTGATTCCACCACATGCAAGATGTTTTGCATCTACGATGCAAAACATTGTTGATGCCATTAGGTCTATTGTTTCTGACTTAGATAGGCATCGATGAGATAGGGAGGAGATGAGACAGTTTTATGTAGATGGTCTCTCATGTAAAAAAAAATTAGACCTAAAAATAACAAAATCCCATCTAGCACCTTATTTTATCAACCCTAATACTCAGCTGCCCATTCCTACAACTAAATCTAGAATATCCATGAGGTGGTGTATACATCCACAAATGAGTGCACATTTTTGGGATCGATGATGGATGGTATTTGACAATCCACCACACGCTAATCTAGAGGTCCCATTATATTTTTTGAGGAAACTATATGTAGAGTTTTTTTAGGGAAAAATCCCAATTATTTTGATTATAAATCATTTCAAGGTGTTGGTGGCCTGACATGCCACAATAGAGGTTAGGGCCAAGGGTTGATCCCCAACACCCCGTGCATGCACAACCCCTTGTTTCTCCTCTTGTTCCTTCCATTTCGTACTTGTGCATCAAAGTGTGGTGATATCCAAATTAGGATCCCTAAGTATGCTCGCAGGAGACCTTGATCAACATGCTTCCATGATGGTGGCTGGGGAGCCTAGAGACTGTGATGATGGAGTGTTCTATGGAGTTGGTCCTAGTACCACTTCATGAGTGTCGACACCACATGTAAGTACTAGTTGCCATTAGCTATGCTATGGACTTGATCAAGCCACACCCAGTTTGAATGCACGTGGAGATTCTAGCGGACCATCTAGTTGCCTCAGTTCATTTGTAGAAATTCTTACTGCAGAGCATCACCCTGAGCACAATGTGGTACAAGTGTAAATATGCATCTACATGTTGAATTTATAATAATTTTAACGAACATATATATCAAAAAAAATTACAATACATTTTAACAATCAAATTGTTTGGTGTAGATCACACTAACGATAGGGAAATCATCTGTACCTCGAGTATATATGTTGACACTAGTCGAAGTCAGCAACCCTTATGGGGTATTTTGATTTCAATTTTTTAAATTATATATGAAATATTTTTTTAACTTGAATTTTTAATTTATGATTCAATCATGAACTAATGTTTTAAATATTTATGTCAAGGTTCAGGGGACTCAATTGACTTCCACGTCGATTACACCTAAGGGGTTATCGAGCGTTCATCCATTGTCGAGCGTCTTAGATCAAGGGAACGTACATTTATATTGTAAATTATTTAACTTACATTATTATAACTTTACAATTATGAAAATTTTGAATTCACTATATATCAAATGTGCATGTACACTTGTACACTTGTAATATATTAAATGTTTATATGTACATGTCTAGGTTGACACAACAATGAGAATGGGGATCAGACAAACATTAGATGTGGTGGCTACTCATGAGGCATCTAAATTTCAAGTTGTTTAAAAAAGTTTCTACACAAAATATGCAAACTTGAATATATATTTTAACCTAATTCAAGTATACATGCTTTAAATTTGACCTTGTAGGACTTTGTTAGTGCCACTTTCTAGCCTAACTCAATCATAGTTACACCTCAATGAGGACATGCAGAGTAGCCAAATATCATGGTAATTTAATTTTTTTATTATATTTAAAGTCAATTACAAATTATACATTGTGAATAACTTTAATTAAATTTAAAATTAAATGTATATATATGAGCTCATACATGTTAAATTCTTTTTCTTTTATAGCATGAGACACATCTTGTAGCTAAGCATGTACAAATAGGTCCTGGAATAGAGGGTGCACAACCTCTTATGGTACAATTTAAATATGATAAATTATAAATTAAATTGAATTAAATCATTTTTAATCGTAGACTTTCATCTAATTTCAACTTTCTTTCTCTTGTATATGTTGATTGATTCAGAGCATTTAGAGGTTAGTCCAGGTGCACCAGAGCATCCAAAGCCAGATACCATGGTAATTTAATTTTACAATGAATTATAAATTAAATTTTCATTAAATCATTTTTAATCATCTTACATCTTATTTCATCTTTCTCTTGTACAAAGTGGTTCAGGTCATTCGCGTAGTCCGCATGGTGTGAAGAGGTCTCTTGATTATAGAGACAATATGAGTTAGGCATGATTTCATGGGTTATATTTGAATATTTCATGGACTACATATAATTTGGTTTCTCATGGACTTAATATTTTGTTTCATGGGTCGTACTATGGTGAACTTAATATATATTGGTTTCATGGACTTAATATATTGTAAATAATGGACTTTATTATTGTTTAATTTTAATTTACGTATGTACATTTATGCATTTTATGTCAAATTTTAATATGTAATTGATAGGACATATTTGTACTTTTCAAAAGATCCATAGTCAAGACATTAATAGGAAATTAATGTGAAATTAAATACAAATATGAAATTAAAGTTGAAATTAATAGGACATTTCAATATTTATACTTTACAAATTTAGTGATCCATACATGATATACATTCAATAATTAGTGATAATTAGTCAATGAACTTATTTAATTCATGTCCTAATAGGATGTCTTAGGGGTCCTAATAGGATGTCTCAAGGGTTCCTAATACACAGGTTATCTAATAAAATAAGAAAATAAATCATAATCTACAAACAAAAGCAATTCCTTTATATACCACAAAGGGTGAAATTTTAAGAAATAAACAATACCATACAAGATTAAAGAACAAAAGCATTAATAAATTCTATAAACTAAACATAAATACCAATCAAAATGCAACAATTTTTGCCAATTTCTTTTTTCTATAAGTATACACCATATTTCCTAGTTCTTTTACAACATAAAATTAAAGAACAATGATACAACTTAATTATCCAAAAAATAGGCTAAAGTTTTGAAATTAAATCATGTACTCTTGTACTTACAAATCATGCAAAGTGCTAGAGAAAAATTAAGAACAAAAAATTCCTCTTGACCTCATGTTCCACAAAAAACACTAATTTATAAGCTATCAAAACAAATAATAGCATCCAAAAAAAATACAACCTTCTTCCTCTACATCCACCCTTTCTTTTGGTACTATCTAATGGAATGGGAGTCACATCCTCTGTCAAAAGAGACAACTAAGTCAACCTACAAGTTTCCATGTAATTGACATCATTCTAAACCAAATGATTTCAAAATACAAATCGAATAATAGCAAACATCTTCACCTATGGATGTCTTAAGGGGATGAAATTCTTCAAAGTACATGTCTCATATTTAATTGCAATTGATTTAATTAACTTAGAATTCATGATGACTCATTAGAACAATCAAATTCTATACAATTTAAATAGTGTCAATGTTTATTTAATTCATGTCATAATAGGATGTCTTAAGGGGTCCTAATATGACGTCTTAAGGGGATCAAATAAGAGTATAATTAAGTATAAATATTAAGTGATATTAACAAGTATTAGACTTTAGGGTGACTTGTCATAACAAATGATATAATTAAGTATAATATTCAGGATGTGTCATAATAGGAGGTCTTAAGGGGATGAAATTCTTCAAAGTGCACGTCTCATATTTAATTGCAATTGATATAATTAACTTAGAATTTAGGATGACTCATCATAACAATCAAATTCTATACAATTTAAATAGTGTCAATGTTTATTTAATTCATGTCATAATAGGATGTCTTAAGGGGTCCTAATACAACGTCTTAAGGGGATCAACGATGAGTATAATTAAGTATAAATATTAAGTGATGTAAACAAGTATTATACTTTATGGTGACTCATAATAACAAATGATATAATTAAGTATAATATTTAGGATATGTCCTAATAGGACGTCTTGAGGGGATGAAATACTTCAAAGTACATATCTCATATTTAATAGCAATTGATATAATTAAGTAACTTATAATTTAGGATGACTCATCATAACAATCATATTCTATACAATTTAAATAGTGTCAATGTTTATTTAATTCATGTCGTAATAAGATGTCTTAAGGGGTCCTAATACGACATCTTAAGGGGATCAAAGAAGTTGTCAAAATTTGGTGAAGTTGCCCAAGGCAATCAAATTTAACAGTAATATACATGTTGTTTAGTGGTTATACAATCAAATTTAAAGTTTCAAAGTAGGGTGACTCATCATAACAAATGATATAATTAAGTATAATATTTAGGATATATCTTAATAGGACGTCTTAAGGGGATGAAATACTTCAAAGTACATGTCTCATATTTAATCGCAATTGATATAATTGATTTAACAATAATATACATGATATTTAGTGATTATACAATAAAATTTAAAGTTTCAAAGTAGGAAAACATGCACATTTAACAAACAAAATATATAAAATATTGATTTTGATACATAAAAGTATAGAGTATAATTTTGTATGTACATGTATACAAATTTGTACAAAATGTTTAATTGTGTAAGTATGTATGTACATATATGTCAACTCAAAACAATGTTTACAAAATTTGGCTATGCCATCTCAAGAACATCTTAAACTTGTGCCCAGAATGTAGTAGGTCTTCACGCCACCTAATATCAAAATGGTACAAGCAATATCAATGAAATCATCAAAACATACATATTTTAATTTATATAAAACTGGGGCGGGGGCCCTAGCTTGGTTGGCTAAGTAATTCCGTTGCGGCTCTGCTGGTCACAAGTTCTAGTCTCCCCCCCGTCCCGTGGTACCGGAGGGCGTGTCGCGCCAGCGCCGCCGGTCACGTTAAAAATTTTACCAGGCGCACTGCAGTTTATAGGGGGTCGTGCTACCCGATTCCTGCAGTCTAAAAAAAAAAAAAAAATTATATAAAACTATCTATATGTATTTAAAAGTATTTCACACATGTGTGTAGGTTGAATCTGCATCCTCTCCTTTTTGTTTCAAAGTATGAGATCAATGTGATGATGGCTTAAGGATACAAAAAAGGATAATAAATCAATTTTAACTATTAATGTACAAGTAATATCAATATATAAGCAAAACATGCATTTAAATATAATTTAACTAATAATTACCTATTTTTACCAAGTATTCCATGTTGCTAGGTTGAATCTGCATGGAATCTCCTTTTTGTCTCAAAGTATGTGATGAATTTGTGATGATGGCTTAAGGATCTATAAAGGAAAATTTAAATCAATTTCAACTAATAACACACTTGAGAAATATCAAAACATGTATTTAATCTATTTAAAAGGACAATATAAAACTAAAATTATATTTACCCGTATTTACTTATTCCATTGTACCATCTGTATCCTCTCTTTTTTGCAACGCGTCTATGATTGTTTCATGCTCTTCCATAGAAATTGTCCATAGCTCTTTATTTGTAGGTCTTCAACGATACCAATCTAGTTTTATATTTGTTGCCACCACCAAATGTGAGTAGTGTATAATCTTCTTATGTGTTTCATAATCTTTGAACGCAAGCAGACCATTCTTCCTTATCAGGTATTTTCATAGCCAAGTGCCAACAACCACCACTGATCCTATTGAATAATATGATAGCCATCATCAAAGAAGTTCTCAAAATTTGCTTAAGGGGATCAAAAAATTGTTATCAAAATTTGCTTAAGGGGATGTCTCAAGGGGATCACCGTACCTGTTGGATAATGATAGCCATCATCATCTTCTCGAAGTGCTATTAACTTATGTTTATTATCCACACAATGAGCCAACCAATATTTTGTTTCCTCTTCATTCCCCTTAGGTGCAACAACAACATATGCATGTCCTACAAACAAAATTTGATTTAATAACTTGCGTGTGTCCATATAATTTGACCAATCTACATACATCCATTCATATGTATATAAATAAATAATTTACTTTACAAAATAACTTAATAAAGTAAAATAAAATGAAATAAATTGAACTAAATTACCTTCTTGTACAAGGTTTGAAACACGGTCATAGTCTTCTGATGTAAGCACTTGATCATTGTCTTCAATTGTTGTTTCATATTGATTTGTACTTGTGTAGGTGTCAACAATCTTTGCTTCCACTCTTCAACCCATTCTATATTTTCACATGTTTCCCAATCTCCTAAGATACAAAACTGACCAAAACATGCAAGCTCTCTTGTCGAGATAGTCCATGTGCTTGCATTCAAACTCTTAAATGAATGCCATTTAGTAGATCCATTGATTGTCTCATTGTCAAATCTAGGTAAAATATTCTCTTCTTAAACCAACCAAAAGAATTGGTGAATTGTAGAGTACTCACTCGAACTAGGTGTAGATAATTTTGTATTGCACCAATCCACAATACCACGTGCATCTTTAAATTTTACTGCATCCTCAAATTTTAATTGTTCTTTAGCAAAAATTATTTTAACACACACACCAACTCCATCATGTTCTCCTTTACCATGCCCAGCTTCAAAAAAACTCCACATATGTTGGACATTAAGTTCCTTGTGAACCCTACTTAACCAATAGAACATTCGAGCATTCTTGAAGTACCCCATACAATTATCTGACCATATGAGGTGTTTTGTCATTTGGATTCCTCTTTCTCTTAAATTTCTATAAAATATACTGAAATAGTATTGAACAAATTTTGACGAGTGTAACCGGCTGTCACTCAAATAGAAATGATACTCCCTCAAAACTTTTCTATCATCCTCTATGCTATCATCTGCATTTCTACAAACAATATGGACAAACATAGCCACTTGCACTGAATTATAATACTATGATTGAATTTCCTCTTGTGGAGCTAGAGTATAGTTTTCCGCAAAATAAACCACTAATAGTATAGTACCAACTATAAATGTGTTTCTACATGCATGAAATTGGCCATAAAGCCATCAAGTATGTTGAGATTGCATGACATATTTTGGTACAATCTTATTCTTAAATTCTGATATGAATGCATGTACACTAACTTTTTCTGTAACTAAATCACAACACTTTCCAATTTTTCCATCTTTTAAAGAACAATCAACACTCTTAAATATTTTAACATCTACTAATTGTTGTCCAAAATCATTATCAACACTTTCATGTGTTGGTATGCGGCGACTAATCATGCTATACTGTATAGCCCATGGTATACTGTACACCCTGGCCCCCTGTCCTCGCCGGGGTTCAGGGGTGCAGCCCCCGAGAAAAAAAAAATTGCCATTTTTTTTCGCATCATCAGCGAAAAAGGAAAAATCTCCGAAAAAGAAAGAAAACCGACTTTGTAAAACCCTAATTCTGGAAGCTTCTAAAAGCTTGTTAAAAGGGGTTGGGATGGGGGTTATAGTATGAAGAAAAACACGATTATTCGCAAGATTATAATAGGTTTTGCACTGGATAATAAAAGTATTGGATGGCTGCGGTTTGGTGGATGTAGCCCAAATTGGGTGAACCACGTTAAATTCTCTGTGTTATGATTTATTTTGTGTATGTTTTTAGTTTCTTTGTTATTAATTAAATCTGTATTTAATTATTAGATATCTGCCATCTCTAACCCTAACAAGTGGTACCGGAGCAAGTTGTGTTTCAATTATCATCTGTAGGAAAGTCTCACGGCTAAGTGGGAGTCTCACGGTTGAGTGGGAGCAATGGTAGACGAGGGTAAGAAGGTTGAGAAGTTTAATGGGCAGAACTATCAGTTATGAAAGATGCAGATGGAGGACTATCTCTATCAGAAGGATTTATGGCGGCCATTGGAAGGGAAAGCCAAGAAACCTGCAGCAATGTCAGATGAGGACTAGGAGATCTTGGATAGAAAGGCTCTTGGCAGTATTCGTCTATGCCTAGCACAGTCGGTGGCATTTAATATTACAGCAGCAAAGACAACTCAAGATTTGATGGAAATCCTGACAAAGTTATATGAAAAGCCTTCCGCTTCGAATAAGGTATTTCTTATGAAGCGTTTATTTAATATGAAAATGGTAGAAGGTGGGTCAGTTACTAATCATTTGAATGAGTTTAATACGGTCACCAGTCAATTAACTTCTGTAAAAGTAAACTTTGATGAAGAAGTTAGGGCTCTTTTGATTTGTGTTCTTTACCTGAAATTTGGAATAGCTTGGTAATGGCGGTTAGCAATTCTATTTTTGGTTTGAATACATTGAAATTTGATGATGTCGTTGGTGTTATTTTGAGTGAGGAAATTCGTAGGAAAAGCTCGGGTGGAACATCCACATCAAGTAGTGTTTTGAATACAAAAAGCAGGGGTAGAACAAAGGAGAGAGGAAACAATTATGGAAATCATGGGAAGTCATGAGGAAAATCAAAGGACAAAAGGTCTCAATCTAGAGACA
>VDFB02368486.1:0-31774 GCA_007258455.2 Sequoia sempervirens
ATTGATTGGATTTGATCGATAAGGATTGATGAAGCTTGATTTGGAACAAAATTTGTTTGAATGATTTGATGTGGTATTTGACGTGCAACTTAGATGCAACTGATAGTGATTTCTTGGATTGATGTTTGATGAAAGATGAAGCTTGATAAGGGATGTTTGTTTGTCAAAATATGCCATGGGCTAGTGATTCAAACTCTATATCACAAATGCTTTGACCAATTTGATTTTACATTTTCCAATGTTCAGATCAACATATAAGTTGGAGGATATAGATCAAGATTTATTCTTGAAGCAAGATGTAAATATCTGCCCCCAGTGTCTAGCAATGTATGGAATGTCATGGATGGATGCTCAAATAGGTATATGGATGGATGGATATGGTAAGCATGCAAAGGATGCCAAGTATTATCTTGTGATAAGATAAGGTGTTTGGATAAAGAATGCTCATTTGGATAATGCTTCATGTCTCAGATAACATTTTTTGGATAGGGATCAATGAAAATGGACCCTATCAAGATGTTTATCATAAGCAAGCGTAAAGTGTGCCCCAAAATTTCATCAAGATCAAGATAACTTGGATGATGGATGCAGATGGATCAAAATGGATTGGATAAATGGCTCATAGATGAGTGGATTTATTATGGATGGATGGATGGAATGCTAGATTTATTATGGATGGGATAGAGATGCTTTCCGGTACATAGATGCTCGATTCTACATGGCTTTATTTTCCGAGGTTTTCATCATGGTCTTGCCCAAAAGTGCCACCATGAGTAGTTTCACTCGAGGACGATTTTTTTCTTTACTGTTTTCAATCCTTTTTTGATTTTTTTGGATTTTCATTTTTTTTTTTGATTTTTCTGAAAGATTTTTAAACTCATGCTAAATCACAAGGTGTTGCTGATGTAGATGCCCTTGTCATAATGTGCCATCGATATCCTGCTTGAAGGAGTTGCTTTGCTAAAGATCGTGCATGAATACAACTTTTGGGTTGCTGATCTTAGCAAACCGATACGGAGTTGACTTTGTCTTTGTCGCTTTTATCGTGATAGATTGCCTTTTGAATCCTTATGATGAAGGGTTGTTGCCAATACACGGTCAATGTAAGAATTGGATATTATGTGTGGTGGCATGGATGGAGTGTGTTTAGGGATAAGAGATGGATTAGTTGACAGTTTGGAACTAAATCTCAAACTTGGGAAGAAGATGAGCAATGATGGTGGATCTGAAGTGTGCATGAAATTACGACCAACTACTTGATACACTTTGTATGTTGCTTGAAAAGCTTGCTTTTGCTTTTGTGGACATCTTTGATAGATAATTTTCCCCTTTTTATTTTGGCCCATAGTTTCTTTGACTGATGGAGTTTGATAGGGATGATCTTTCTTTGTATTCTTTGGTATCCATTTGTATTTGATTTATCCATTATGCTTTCCAGCTTCTTTTTCTTTTGTTGATGCGTTCTTAAATTACTTTGGTCAATTCTTTCTTTTGACATTGGTCCCAATTTGTGGATAGAATTGATGGGTGGATGAAGATTAGGTGATAATGGTAGTTGTAGTATTGACACTAGTTTCATCATAGGACTCTTAGGTACTCTATGTTGATGTTTGGCAGATGAGATTTACTTTGATGTGTAGTAGTACCTTCATGCTTTGATTCTACTTGTTCCAAGAGCTTTTGTTCAATAAGCATTCTCTGATAAATGACCACCGTAGGTGACGTTGTTTCAATTTGTCGCTCTGCTAACTCTAGATTATACTATTCTGTCTGACTTGCTTCCTTGAGTGGATAATGTTCAATATCTTTATTCATGATGTCCTTAGTCTGCATTTGGGATATATTTGATCCTGATGTTGATAACCCAGTTTGACTGTAGGAGTTAATAATCTTCTCTTTTTGTGTAACATTGTTAGGAATAAAGGGATCCTGTTCTGAATGAAGATCATCTATGTGTCTATCCATAAAAAAGCATCTCATGGGTAGATGAAGGAGTATGTGCTACATGGATATCTTGCATAGATAGGAGAGTGTCCATTAGATCATTAACAGTATCTTGAGATAAATTCTTGATCTTGAATGATTTTGAAGTTTCTTTTGACATGCTTTGGATCAAGTTTTTGACATGGGTCAGTTTCAAAGGATGGATTGCTTACAAATAGTTCTTGGATATCTTCATTAGGCATGGGAAGTGGCTTAATATCTTCTTGATCTTCGAGTGGACTTGGATTAGGTGTTGAGTTGAAGATTCCTTCAATATCGGCAATCATGAGGTCAAAGGATGTCAATATGTCTTGGAAAGGACCATTGCTAGACTTTGGTGAAAGACATTGATCATACTTTAGAATAAATTCTTGAGATATGCCCTCTAACTCATTAGGTTATGTAGAGACATTTTCAACATGATCACTGGTTGATGCCTCATTGGATGAAGTGAAAATATCTTTATTGATGGATAGATCTTGATCATTATTTTTCAACAATTATGGTGGAAGGGATTTCCAATGTATTCAACCATAGGGTCAAATGATGTTGACATTTCTTGAATTGGATCATTATTGGGTATTGTTGGTGGATTTTGATCATGATTGAGAAGTGACTCTTGACATATATTCATTTGATCATTGGATGGCGTAGACACAACTTCAAGGTTCTCATTGATGGATTGATCTTGATCCTTGTTCTCAACAATTGTCTTTTTTTGTGTTTGTGCTTGTGTTTGTTGGGTAGCTTGAGAGGCTTGGGTAGCTTGAGAGGCTTGTTGCACTTGTTGAGCTTGTCTTGCTTGTTGCGTGGCTAGATATTGTTGGATGGCCTTTTGGTAGGCATGGTGAGCTTTTAGCACAATGTCATATTGTCTTGCTACGTTTGGTTTTGGTGGTAGTGGTGGCGGATTCAAAATCGTGTTGGATGTAGCGACAAGTCATTGAGATATGTTTGGAGCGATCATGGTAGTGAGGGATTGAGATATGATGGGTGTGATAGAGGTGATTGGAATGGTCTGAATGACCAAGGTTATAGGTCCTTGGGAGACCACATTTTTATTTTTCAAGATTGATGTTGTCATTTGATTAGATACCATCTATTGGTGCGATGTCGATGGTATATTCAAAGGATTTGATGTGATGGCTTGATTGGCATTAGGTGGATTGACTTGGATGGAGTGATTGGTGCTAGGTGAAGGGGGAAGCCCTAAACCAAGGAATGATGTTGATATGGGTAATGGTGGTGGAGATGTCTCTTGGTGCAATGACTCAACTATTTTGGTAAGTGCAACAATTTGATCTCGCCAAATTTCTTCTTGATTTTGATCTTGACTCCCTTGATATAGCTGATTTGGCTTTTGTTTAAGCAAATTTGGAGTGTGCACTTGTGTTTGATTTTGGAAAATGTTCTCATTTGGGATGATACTCAGATTTGGCATGATAGGTTGAAATTGACCATTGTTCATGTTTGGAATATTCGTATGATTTGCCAATGTATCCATCCCAAAGTTTTCCGGATTCATGTTTCAAAAATTGGTACTTGGTACATTCTCATTTGGCATGTAGGGATTTGGTGGGATGACGTTCGTTTGAAGGCTCATGCATTGATTGTTCGGTTGATAGACTTGTAGGTTTGGACTTGCATTTAAATCTATCATCGGGAAAGGTGTTCCAAACCTCAATTTGGGCATACTCACATTTGGTGTACTATTGACCTTTGTCGAAGGTAATGATCCCACATACGGTTCGTTTAGATGTGAGTGTTGAGAATCAATTGACGTTGTAAGGCTTTGATAACTTAGTTGACTTGGGTTACTCATGATGTATGGATCTAGTCTATATTCCATTTTCCTCTTGTGTTTTGACCTTGTTACAAAAGTGACCTCTAAGGTTCTTAGGACCAATGATGAGATGACAGATGGGTGAATGATATGAGTGTTGAATGTTTAGGGATTTTGGATCAATGCTAGACTTAGGGTTTGATTTTGATTGGTTTGATTGGATAATGAACTTGTAAACCCTAAGATGTTGGATGTGATTTTAGGATAAACTTGTTCAAAGGATTTCTAATTCAATTAAATGTATGAGAAAGGATGCATTCCCATACACCTAACTAAACAAGGTGATTTTGATTGTGATGATTTGCCTAAGTCTAGAATGAGGTTTCCAAAGCTCTAAAGTTGTTTGTGGGATGAAGATGGTAAATGTTTGGAATTTGGATAAAGTGTTTGATTTGATCCTAAATGAACCTAGGAAGGACTTGTTTACTAGGCCAAGATAGTGAAGAACCTGCCTTTCTCTAAGAGTAATTCAAGATCAAAAGACCAATGTTTGCATGAAAACCATATGACCAAAAGATGCCAAGCACATGTGTGGGGTCCAATTGATTTAATCTTTGCTTAATGGATTATTTTTACCACAAACACACTCTTGGTTAGATTTTGAATCTAGATGTCTAATGTCTCAACTTTCCCCTTATCCCACAAAGTGTATTATGCAGAAACCAAGGAAATTTGAGGCAAGAGTTACCTAAAGTTGACTTTAGTAGAAGCAAATTGAGATGAAATCCAAATGTTTAGATGCCTCTAAGGATGTAATCCCAAGGGAAAGCAATAACATGAGAATTTGGTCAATGGTATTTGCCTCTCCTAAAGGGTTTGCAATTTTGATGATTTGTTGAATGTTGGTTTTCAAATGTTTTCAATAAAAGCACTGTGTTTTCAAACCACAAGCAATATGACGTCCTAGCTCAATTGGTATGTTTTTTTTGGTGGGCTTGCCTCATGCCCTTCATAGTAGAAGAGATGATTTTACATGCAACCAAGGACAAAATATAAAGGTACGTTAAGAATGAAATCTTAACCTCTATATTCTAACCAAGATCGGACATGGAAAGTAACTTCTTGGAATCTAAGTTCCAATGCACCACTTTGATAAACTCGTTGGATGGACTGGATGGCTACTACAAACAAGGTTCTTAATGATGAGACATCAGGGACATGGCACCTTGCGAGTGTCTAGCAAGCCACTAAAGGCTTTAATCAATCCTACTAGGGGCTCTTATACATTTTATAGCAGTACCCCATTCTAAAGACACTGTACGACTAAGGCCTACATACCATGAGGACTTGACAGTTTAGTCTTATCCATTTATATACTGGCCCGAATGAAAAACCGGTTGGAGTCGCCTTCAAGTTCTCCTTTCGGATGTGTCTCTTAGGTGGGCCCCTCTAAAGGTAAACAATAGCGAGCAAGCACATCCGTAGTTTGATCGACCTTCATTTAGAAACAAAGGGAGAACACACACGATATACCTAACTCACACTCGCAAAGTATTTTGTTCAATTTTAAACCCAAATCGAAGTGTGTATGGGCAATTATTTACGCAACTTAATGTCACCAAAATCCTTTTAATTCTCAAGATCGCTGTGAGGCGGGAGAGAAGTGCATACGTCTTTTGATGGTATTACTTTGTGTAAATAATAACAAAACAATAAAGTCACACATTCATTTTATCCTTCAAAGCAATGATTTCATTCGTTTTAGTACACCAAAATGAGATATGAAGTTTTCTTGTTCAATTTGTTAACCTTAAACCAAATCTAGTCAATTTTCCTAAAGTTCGTTTTAACCCCTTTCGCAATGAAAATTGAAAGCCTAGGTAATGTTCGTTTTAAAGCCCAAAGAAAGAGTGTGAGTTGATTCAAAACAGAAAATTAAAGCGTAAATGGAAGCTCTTTAAAGCATTTAAAAATGCTATCAATCTTTAATTTTGATGTTCAATTTTTGAGCTTGAGCAATTTCGCTTGTTTTTGCTTGATTCCCACGCTTGACTCCGATGTCAACCTACAAACATCACAAAGTTATTAGAAATAAGATGATCCTTCAAAATATCTTATACACCAATACATTAATATAAACTGAAGATTAACAATAAAGAAAACTTATTGAGAAAATAAAAAGACAACCCATGACTTCTACCCTTCGAATGCTTGCACACGTAGCTGAAGATTAAAATACCCAAGTTTAGGCCTTAGCTGCAAATGATGACAATGACTGCAATTTTTTTATAATGATTCCAAATATTTATGAATTTGATGACTGTATATGTCCACTGCCTCCTTGCAGAGAGAGATGCCTTTGCATGATTTAATATCTGCCTCCTTCACTGTCTTTGTACGGACTGCAATGTCTTTATACACATCAAAAAAAGTAGAACGTCAAACTTGCAATTTAGATACACATGCATTTACTCACTTAGATACTTTAAATGACTTCTCATATCGATACACATGCATTTAGTATTTCTATGTTAGCATTTATGGGCGCAACTGGCAAGTCATTGTCGGTCATTTCAGTTAGCAAATGGTTGAATCTGGACGATTTCAAAGAGAGAAAAAGATCTACAGAAGATATAGCGGCATTTAGTATTTAAAACAACACTTTGAATGATCATAAACGTGCCCCTCTGCCGGTCACTTCAGTCAGCAAATGGTATATCATATGATCAAATATGAGGGGATGGCATATCTTCTTGTCAGCAAGAAATTTGTATCACCTCCATGAGATGATCTGAACTACAGACAGACCTCTAAGCTTAGTAGACGTTGGAAATAAATGCTCCAACCACACTCTTTGATCCCAGTTAATTAATGCTGAAATTGAAATATGAGTCAAATTTCATCATTGCTATTATTAATGTACGCACCTACTCCTCACAAAGTTTTATCCTCACCGAAAATGATGAACAACTAACTCCAAGAAATCAATGAAGTCACATGATTCTATTTGGCCAAGAAGACAGAAGGAAGTACTGAATACAACCGATAAGGGTGGTTCGTATTCCACTAGTGTGAGAGTGTTGAATGTGCCTGTATGCATGAATCATCCTAGGTTGGGTAGGGTGTCTAAAAATAGACTTTTTTACTTCAGGTCATTGTTTTCCAGAAAGGATAAATATAGCAGGATCAACAAACACCTAGAGAGACTACGGCCAACTTTTATCAGATGTTATAGTTGGAGATGCGCGTAGACTTCGTGTAGAGGCAAATCATCCTCACACCCCATGCAGTCCTTAAACACTTGTGGTAGGAATTTGTGGTCCCTTTGTGTAGGATTCAACCCACGTCTTTTTTTGTAAGGGTGGTGATTTTTTAGCCCACATGGGAAGAGATTCCCAGAGGCCGTGCATAACAGTCATGTAGGATATTCGCGGCTCTCAACAGCTCACACAACCAATGCATAAAATGACTCACACATCAAGCATTCGGGAGAGGGGGCGGCGTGGAATTTTTTGGGTAGGCATGATCGAAGCTTGAGGAGGAGTGAGACTATGATGTGTAATGATGCGTTGACAGTTCATTGTGCAATATGGGGAAGCACAGGTAAGACACGTGAACTCAACGATAAAATGCTTGGAATAAATGGTGTCTCATTTGCAGGATACGCAACAAATGAATTCGTTGAACATGCTTTAGAAACTGTTAGGAAATTGCAATCTACTGGTAGATGTGTATGCAGAAAATGGACGCATAGACAAGACTCGTGATGTTCTTGGCATAACTTCTGAAAGAGATGTGGTCTCAAAGAATGAAATGATTGCAGGATATCCCACCTAATCACGCTGAAACTAGTAGGTCAAATCTTTGGGATGCATTTAATCGTGCAGAGAGCTATAAAAAGACCCTTCACAGCTGTACTAATCATGCGTTTGGCAGGCATAAGACCGAACTCCTCAGCCTTGACTAGCCTACCTATGCTAATAACTGCATTTTTTTTGTTTTCTAAGAGGGTGCGGACATACATCAAAACAGAGATAAGAGAATGTTTGAAACTGCTGCAATTGTGACTTCCTGCGTAAACAAGCAAGTAAATACTTTTGGCAGGTGAACATTAAAATCCATGAATAGAAGCTTTCAAAAACATTCAAGCAAATGCAATTGGAAAATGCACAGCCACACCATAATGCTGCTTAGAGAGCTCTCAACGCAACTGCAAATAGGTAGGTCAAAAGGTCACCAATATTTATAAACTTTGCCATAGCTTTTTACAAACCTTGTGAAAGGGTTGATCTGTTAGATTACTCACACATTTTGAACTGTTAATCCATACATAATGTTGCTACGCAACACTTGACTTAGCGTAGGAGGCAATGATTCTTCTCAATGAGCACTTTGGGATAGAATTTCCAGGGATGAACACATGATATACGCAGTCCTAGAATGTTGTTATGGCGTGGATGCAAGAATCTCTGCGTTGACTAAGGCTCTAATGTATGATCAAACACCTAGAGAGTAATGGAAAAAATCCAGGCATAAGGGACGACTCTTCTCAAGCTTGAATGGCCTGGAAACAAAGACATTTATGAAGGTTTGGACAGTGGCGTATATTCACAGGAAATAGGGAAAACTGGAAGAAGAAAACCTGAAACAGTGGAAACAAAAGGAAAATGGCAATGGCTTCGTATCATATCTAGCCTCAACAAGGGATTTAAGGGTCTTAAAAAGCCATCTGCTACCGTTCATTCTAAGAAAACTGACCACGGTGTACAATAACATCCAAATCCCTCAAGCGTAACAGAAGAGACCAGATATTCAAATGCAGAGCAATAGCCAAGCACGAAAGATAAATCAGTGAAAAATACACCTAGGAAAAAAAAAGAGCAACAGTCTGGTATTCTTATGGATCTGTAGTGATTGTTGGATCTGTTGTGCAGAAAAGTAACAAAAAAATAGAGCAGATAAAACATAGCTTAAACAAAAAACAGAGGACACTGTAATTGTTGTTGCAGAAAGAAAATATTGGTATTATTATGAATGCAGATTACACAAGCAAATTAGATACAAAGCTTTGCAGAGTTTTCCTGTATTTGTTCTAATCATTATATCAAATTCTTATCTGCATTTTGGTTAAGAAGTTAACATAATAGCCTTTAACCGAGCATGAATTAAGGCAAATAGATAACCTTCCAAATTAAAAGCAGTGACATATGTTAGGTAAATATAAAAAGAAGGCACTACTTAAATAAGACTTTGATGAAGTCAAAGTAGTGTTACTAATAGCATTTCTATTTCATGAAATAGAAAACAAGATGAAGTAAAAAAAAATAGAAATGAAATGCATTGGTTGCTGCCCTCCTTCTAGCGCCATTTTGTGGATGTCAAATCTGCAAATGGTTAACAATCTTAACATAATATCATCATGTTAGTCTTTTGAAAAACATTAGATTAAACATCCCTATGAGATACTTAACCATGATAAAATATGCAAAACTAACTAGAACAAGAATAGCTAATTGCAAGCATATAAAACATGATCAAGACTTTATCCCATATTGGATTGGTGCTATTGTAGAAAATAGCCCTTTCCCAATCCTTGCTTAAGCTTGATGTTAAGATGCTATGAAGATGATGATAAGATGGGAAAAATCAGTTCTCAAGGAGAGTGACTTTGCATAAAGATTGTGGAGATTGTGGAGTGATGATGAGCAAAATCAATTCTCTTGAAGAGAGTGACTTTACATGAGTGATTGTGGAGGATTTGAACAAGAATGAAGCCTTTCATTTATAGATTTTCTTGATGAGGGATTGGCCAAATGGATGAATGTGGGATAAAGAATCAAGCCAATGAGATGGAGACACTTGTCATCATGTGAGTGGTTGATGCATGTGCAAGATTTGGGAAATGTGCCCAAGAGGGGGAAATTTCAAATTTGAAATGAGAGTTAATGTTGAGTTTGACTTTGGCAAGGGGACATGTAAGAGACATGTAAGACTTATTAAATGCCCTGTTGGATGTACATTTCAACTTGCCTTTTGAATTCAAACTTGATGGAATATTCCTCATGGATGCCATGTTGAGTGAAAATGTTGATTTTAATAAATCAATAAATTGATTTATTTGTGCAAGTAGGATTATCTAGAGGATGTGATGGGTAGTTAGGTTAGTTTAATCAACATTAGGTTAGCTTGATGATGATTAGGATGATTTTGACTTTTATGACTTAAATATTTGATTTATTTAAATCAGAAAAGGATGGAATATGCATTTGGAGATTTAATTAAATGAATGTTTGATTTATTTAATTAAAGGATGATGTGATCCTTTGATTTATTTAAATGAATAACCTTAGGACTAAAGACCTGATTTACCTAGTGAATGGATTTGCCGCGTTTGATTTATTTAATGAGCAAATGAATGTGAATTGAGTGCACAATGTTAATTTCGCGTGTCTACAACAATCGACGGGTTTACATCCTTCAAGAAAAGGTACTAGATCTCATATCTTATCTTTCTTCAATGTAGCCATCTCTTCATCCATGGATTTTGTTGATGCCATAAATTGGCAAGGTAACAACCCTTTGCACGGGAAACTCAGTTTATGGGGGACTTATTGTGCTAAACTAAGTTACCTCCGAATTTTTAAAGAAGCCAACTTCTTGTGTAACTGGGGTTTGGGAATGGGAAACATAAGCATATATAAAAATAAAGGCTCTAATTAGGGCGATGCGCCATAATTTAGATAAAAGGCACGATAAACCTATCTTGTGGATATGGTCTAAGGGCCTACTTAGTAATTTACCAATTCCTAGAATAACATAATTTAAGGCTTGGAGCAAGAACAACTCATTCAATGACATAAAATAATTATCACACCCATTTATTGAAAATAAGAGTCAAAAGACATAATCTAAACCAATAAACTTGCATTCAAATTATAGAAGTACAGTAAGTAAACCATCCAAACAATAATGGCACAGTGTAAAGTTTATCAATAGCATAAGAAAACAAAGAGGTCAAACAATGTCATAGTCTATAAGTTCTTGCAATAATCTAAACAATAAAAGGCCTGGCGTCTTTCCAAAAATCCTGTAATTCTTAAACTAGTGGAACCTAAAGAACATGTAGCATGTAATCTTTGAACTCATAACCCTTCTTCAAAAGCACAGAACAGTATTTATAATGAGCTTTCCACTGCTTGGCGAGCAACAATTGAAAAGATTCTGAATCCTGAGCAATGATGTTGAGGCAATAATTCCCCTTGGTCATTGTAGCAAAAAAGATTCGGGCCATAACATTTGGTTGCTCTCCATTTAGGTGCATCCCTTGCAAATGATGGAAGTGGTCCCAACAAAGTCTCATGTAGACAAGTGTTGCCTCCTTGGATAGGCAGTTAGAACACGTGGCAGCATATCACAACCCATTTTTCGCTTCATTCCTTGCATTGAAGAAGCATGCGATGAAAAGACGTGTGGCAACATTTCATTGCCCGCAGCTGATTTACCCTTCCTTCGTTGAAAGCTTGCATTGAGATGACACATAGCAAAAATATTTACCATAGATGCCGCCTGTGGGGCCTACAAAATCCTTATGCAAATGGGAGATACGTGGCATGCGAGCGGGGACCAATGAGGAAGTGAAAGGAAGCAATCAAAATAACCTACGGTGAAGACACATGGGAGCATTTTGGGGGTCGATAGAAGAGCAAGGAGAAAATTCCTTCACAGAGCAATGGGCAGACATGTGGCAGAGGCCACTGTGACAATAAAAAAGGGGCTGATGATAATCAATTGAAGGCATGGGCCGGTACTTAGCCAAAAACAAAACTCGAAGGGAGCATGGTGAATTTCATATTCTTAGCTTCTGGTGACTATCAGGGGCGTTTCGCTTTGAGGAACGTGGAACCCAAAATTTTATCTGGTTCGCAGACTTGAGGAACGTGGAACCCAAAATTTTATCTGGTTCGCAGACTAGAGTGCCATCCATTGGTGACAAAATTAGAGCTTGGAAAGGGCTACCTACAGGGGCAGCCAGTCGTCTTCAGATGGTCTCGCTTTATTGTGCAAATTTTCCTGCACTTCACCTAGGTCGAGTGTTTCTTTATAAGGAATTACCTTAGGTAAACCACCCCCTGCTTCGCAATGGAAAAGTAGCTACGCAAGAGGATGAATAACATCTTCAATGTTTGTTGCGGTGGGAGGATGGCTGAAACTCTGGAAAGCATTTGAGTCTTGCTTCTTTTCTTTAATTCTTTCTACAATCTACTCGACTGTGGTGATCGACCCATCCTTAAGAAATGGGGACAACAGACCCATCTTGCTCAGTTGGGAGAAATTTTCTCGCATGTCATCCATTGTCTAGTTCAAATTAGCGGCAACAACTTTAGTTCGCTGGAAGGCCAAGTGGCAATGGATGAACTTGTTTGTCATTTGGGTAGCAATATCCTGATCTTTGATCCCTGCTTTGGCCAAGTCTTCTTCAGAGATCGAATATAGCTTACTTAGCAAACTCTTTTCTTTAGGAACCTTCTCTGAGATGAACCATGGGAATTGCTCAATTGTTTCGTGAACCTCCTGGGTCAATTTTGTTGCCTTTGAGATGAACCGGAGCGTTGGCTGCAGTGTTAGGCAGTAGGTTTTAACCTTTTCCCAATAAGAAATATATAGCTACCAAGCTAATGGGATGAGGTCCAGTTGCACAATGAAGGTTTGGAGAGATCTCTTCAAAAGGGCGATCTCTGCATCCTTTGAGCAAATAACTTTTGTTAATTCTACATTTCTCTTTTTTGTGGATTCCAGTTGCTCCCCGAAGCTACTTGTCTCTTTATACCAGTTCTCCTCGGCTCGAGAGTGGTTAGCCAATTCTATGTCAAGAGAGGAATTTGTTTCTTAGGGCTCCTTTTCTAACTGGGCCTTTCAGCCTTCAAAGTCCATATGATTCTTTTCTAATTCCTACTCATATAGAGCACATTGAGTTGCTAACTCTTTATCCTTTTATTGCAGATTTTGCTCTGTCAAGGTCAATTGGCTCTGATATTTTTGGTTCCTCACTTGTAGCTCGTTGAGTAGTGTGGGGTTAATGGATTGGGACTTATTAAGTTTCTCCCAAAGTTTTTCCACTCTGACTCTTCCACTTGCACCTTCTCATACAAACGTACAACTTCTGCTTCTAGTGATTTCTCCTTCGTTTCCATGAAACTGACCCTTTCCTTCACAAGCTTTAGATGTTCCTCCTTTTTCTTTAATTGATGACTAGACTTCAAGAAGTCGGTCGTCACCACCCACCACGTTTCCTCCATGAGTTCTACCTTGTCCTGTGGTTGGGTTGTGGCCAGATCAAGCCCCATGACATACATATCGTAATCATTTGGCAACATCTCTCCCTATGGTTTAACAACATTAGGGTCCATGGTGGCAAAACTCAGCGTTTGTTGCGCTTCATTATAAACTGTATACACCTTAGACTCTACCTCCTTTTTATCATCCTTCGCTTTTCGCTTTTGGATCCTGAGGGCTCGCATTTGCTTTGTGGTTTCTCCCTAGGATATGAATTCAAATGGCGATTGAACTAGTCCATCAGCAATAGATGCACCAGGAGGCAGGGAACAAGGGAATACAAGTGTAGAAGGCCCCTGCGTTTTCTTTTGTCAGAGATTGATAGTTTTCGGGGAGAAAAAGGGAACATGCCATTTCCTGCAGAAATATAAATATGCATTCAAGAAAATTAGTGTATTGTGCACTCTCTATTTCAAATTCTTTCATGCTCCTACGACTTAGTTCAATGCAGCTCATCCTTGTTGAACATAATAAATAGTGTATGTAATGATACTTTCTCATTGTCAATACACAACTTTGGTTAACTAATTCCAAAATTATTCACTATTTTTAAGCTCACATTGTATATAATAATTTTACTCGTATACTTTCTCTTTATCCTTCCTTTTTAATTTCCCTTGGTTGTCCACTAACATACCTTTGTATTCTATTTGTAGGAACTAGGTTTAAGCATGGAAAGGGATTCGAAAACCAAGTTACGTTTTTTTCTTTCAAGTTGTCACACCAAAGAGAAGACAACAATATCATATATTATATATGGAAGCAACAAAGTTTTCCCAAGATTCCTACTGTACGATGTATGATGAAACTCCACAGCATCTCCCATGGGCGTTTCATCCTTCTCTTGCTCGAGGGTTTGGCTAGAGTCCATGCGGCTCCATGATGCCAATATGGTAGGATGAAAACAAGCATGGGTTTTCTAGTTTCCCATTTCACATCAGTTATTTGTTGTTGCATACATATATGTATGGAAAAATTCTTGTATAGATTTACTATTATGTTTTCCATATTGCCTCAAAACAAGGCGTACCTTCTAATTCAATTAAAATAATAATGTATGTTGAATATCCATAGTATCTTCTATGCATGTTTCATTCTTCTCTTGCTTGGGGCTCTAGATATAGTCCACATGCCTTCATTATGCTAATATGGTAGGAAGGAAAACAAGCATGGGTTTTGTCATTCTACATTTAACGCCATACATTTGTTCTTACATATATACATGTCTACACAAATCATTGTATAAATTTAGTGACCTCTTTCTAATGTTCCCTCCAAATAATGTGTACCTTCTAATTCAATTAAAATACCTTTACAAAGTATGTGTGCCGTTCTAGTTCCAAAATAACGAAGTTGATACTACTTATAACATCTTTACTTTTTAAATTTGGGGCCGACTGGGAGTGGGGGAGTTTTAAGAGATTATAATGGAAAGTTTTTTTCGGTGGTGGCTCTCTCCTTGGGCTCACAGTCCAATCACTTAGCTAAAGCCATTGGAGCTTACCAGGTAATTGACCTTGCTAATAGAATGAACTTTAAAAATATCTAGATTGAGGGTGACTCCAAAAACATTATTGAGTGTCTCCTTGGCAAGCCCCCCCCTCATGGACCATCAAATGTTGGATAGAAGAAGCTATTTCTATTTTATGCAACTTTGATAAGGTAAGAATATCCCATGTCTTTATGGAAGCAAATAGGGTAGCCGACTATATTGATAATGAGGGGGTCAAACAAAATGGGCAATAGACGTGGCAAGATTATAATGAACTGGGAGCTGACGTAAAAGCCTTAATAGATTATGATATCACTGATGGGAAAGTTGTTGCATTTAATGATGATTAAGGAGAATAAAGCCTGGTACTATGGCATCATTCGATACGATGGTGGCACCTTAATTATCTCTATGGGCTATATGGGCTAACACGTTTTGTGGGAGCTTTGGTTCTACTGTTGGCTCTTTGTTCTGTTCATCTGCCCTGCAAGCAACAAGAGGAAGGTTATAGCTATAATGGGGGGAAGCAAAAAGAGGGTTGAGCTGACCAGTTGTGAGAAGCACAAGAAAAATTCAAAGGTATGGAGGCAAATTGAGCGGGGTGGGTTGGAGCCTTTCATTGATAAGTTGCATGGTCCTGACCCAAAAATAATAGAGTATTTTGCAAAACACTGGAAGAATGGTGAAATTGTTCTCTCAAGGAGGAAGGTTAAGGTTGATGAGAATCTTATTGGGGAAATCACAGGACTCTCGACTGAGGGGGTGAAGTTCTTTTGTGACATAAAGTTTTCTGATGAAGCTATCATCAAATTTCTGAAAACTAATGAGGAAAGGGAGGAGCTGGTCAAAATTTCTAACAGTTATTTTGATGTTAGGATGGTCAATAAGATATGAAGGGAGGTGCCCAAAATTCTTATGGAATACATTACGCTAGATGACAGATTTACCAGAGTCTACAATTACCACTTTTCCCTCCTTAATCATTTTCAATACAAGGTAAGGGTCTCCTTTCCTCACTACTTGTTTTGCTCCTTGAATAATAGTATTGAGGAACATAGAAAAAGTCCTAGGAAGAATTCGGTCCTGCATACTGGCCTTATTTAGCTTATTCACGAGCATTTTGGTAATATGTCGGCCCTGTCTAACCCCTTTACGGCTTCGGCCTCAGAAGGGTATGATACTGATATTAGTACATTTGAGGACAAAGATGATTTGGACACTAAGTGGGAAGAGGAAGATTCTCCCTCCCCCAAGAAGATGAATAAGAAAACCCATCAGAGAAAGCCCTTAAACAAAAAAGATTTCTCAGTGAAAACCCCCATTGGCACTTCTCAAGAGGCAAAAATCAAGAAGAAGGATCCCCCTGAGAAAAAGTTGGTTTCTTATTATGAGGATTCTCCTGAGGATAACTTTGTTGCCCCTAAAGCCATTGAGGACTCTTATACCTCTTACCCTACCACTAACAGAGATAATAGACCCAAATTCCCTAAAGATCTCAAACCTGAAGACCACTACTTCAAACCTGATCGGGAATTTCCTGATGACATTCTGGCAATTTCCAAAAATGGGGCTGTTGACTACTTCAAGTTCATGAAGTGGGTTTTTCATGAGATAAAGGATCTCAGCTTAAAAAATAGGGTTGTCACTAGCAAGATGAATGAGATGGAAGCTAAAGGTGTGTCCTAGAATGATGTTGGGGTTTTGTGGATCATGGAAGAGAAGAGGTTGATGGCTGAGTGCCTTCAAAGAACAGTTGAGCTCATGAACAAGATGAAGAAGGAAAACGAGAAAAATATTAAGCATCTGGAAGAGGAAATTGGAAAAATCAAGGAAACCATGATCACCATCATGGAGCATAGCCATCGAGTTGTGAAAAAAATTGCTAATACCTTGAGCACCATGGTGGAGAAGCTAGAAAATACCCAGCAGGGGTCGCTATTTGTGGAATTGGAAGCAAAAAAGGATAAAAGTAAGAAAGACGATTCTAGCCCCTCCAAGAGGACTAGAGCCAACCTGAAGAGAAAAGTGGATTCTTTGCCTCAAGAGATCTAGGATCTGAAAAAGGTAGCCCAAGAGACGTGCAACCTTGAAGCTGAGGTTGCTGAGAATTTAAAGTCCTTAGGTTAGCTTTGGTTGTTCTTGGTGTTGGCTTCTTGCTAACTTTTTGTTGGCTCATGGTTGGTGGTTGCTGTCCTTTTTCTTTTTTCTATGTCGCAGCTTTCCTTTCTTAGTGAACTCTGATGGCTTATTTCTTTCTAGCTTGTAAACTCTGTGGTTTTTGGTCCCTGTAAAACCCATTTTTTCCTTTATCAAAAACATCTTTACTTTTTACAAAACCCATTTGTGATGACCATTATAACTAATATTCAAATAAAAAACTAACTTTTTAAAAGAATACTTCTTTTTTTCAATCTTACTAATAAAAGACATAACTATACTAATGGAATCACTTTTTCAAAAGCATACTTGTTGATTTGATCTTAGGAATATAGCACATGATGTACAATTTGATAGCCATTTTGTAACTGCTAAATTCTCATTTTAGAACACAAAAAACATTTTCCCATTTTAATCAATCAAACGATTGATTTACCTATACAAAAACATCAAATATACACACTATTAACATAAAATATATAATACCTTAAATTTTGGACAAAAATTATTATTATTAACAAAACTAATAATTTACAAATTTAAATTGTATTCAATTGACAAAATGTGATTTATTAAGAAAATTTTTATTCAAAAATCATTCTCCTAATATTACTTATTACAATCATTGACAATTAATTAATTGAGATTGCAAGTAATGGATACATTGTAAATAATGAAGATGACCTACGGTTTCATTTTACATTTCTGCAATCAATTTCCAACTAAAAATAATTGATATAGAAACACAAAAATCAATCTCCTGATATACAAAAATGCTTTTTAATATCTAGTGCATTGCTTTTCACATAACAATAAAGAAGTGCACTATAACATGGGGTTTACAACGTTGTACAATGCTCCAAATAAATGTAGAGATGTAAAACAATTTCTACATAAGCCATATTCATATCTTTTTCTGCACACATAACTTTGCTTTAATTAATCTATCCATCTAATATTCCTTTCAAATATCTTTGTTTATTATAATGTACTCTATGGATCTTATTCTCGATTAACTTCTACATCAAAATATTCGCCCCAAATACCTTAAATTTTGGACAAAATTTATTATTATTAACAAAACTAATAATTCACAAATTTAAATTGTATTCAATTGACAAAATGTGATTTATTATGAAAAAAATTATTCAAAAATCATTCTCCTACTATTACTCATTAAAATCATTGATAATTAATTGAGATTGCAAATAATGGATACATTATAAATAATGAAGACGACCTACGGTTTTATTTGACATTTCCGTAATCAACTTCCAACTAAAAATAATTGATATGGAAACACAAAAATCAATCTCGTGATATACACAAATTCTTTTTAATCTCTGGTGCATTGCTTTTCACATAACAATAAAGAAGTGCACTATAACATGGGGTTTAAAACGTTCTACAATGCTCCAAATAAATGTAGAGATGTAAAACAATTTCTACATAAGCCATATTCATATCTTTTACTGCACACATAACTTTGCTTTAATTAATCTATCCATCTAATTATGCCTTTCAAATATCTTTGTTTATTATAATGTACTTTACGAATCTTATTATCCATTAACTCCTATGTCAAAATATTCACCCCCTACTATAAACCAACCTCTTGTTCTACAATAAACATTTACCAACATTTACACTTCACTTTGCACTGCAAAAACAAGCTTTCCCCTTTTTCCCCATTGAGTTGCCTTTTGCAGTAGACCCCTATTGGCTAATTGTTGCATGCCTGTGCATGCGACTGCTATTTTTTTTTTTGGGTTAACAATATTTATTTTTCATTTCATGTGATTTGATCTATATAATTCATTTTTATAATTTATTTCAAAATAAATGAAAAATTATTATATATAAATTATATGAATTATTTGCTGCAAAATTTAAACTATAATTTTTTAAATTATTCATACATTCACAACAAAGAAGTATTATAAAGTTGTTATAATAGACCAATGAGCATGAATTTTATTAATCAATATTCTTATAATATTTATAAAATATAGAAATAAAGAAAGAGAAGTTTAGAAGTTTATACAATTGAACAACTAAGAGATTGAAAATTAAATATCAAAAAATAATGTTAGAGATTTAAAAAAAATAAAAAAATAAATATTTAATATATCCCTAAAAGTTAGAATACTAAATGAAATGCATAAGTTAATTAAATACTTTTTAATATTCTAAATATATAATAATAATTGAGTCACTAACATGACAATTAAATGCAAAAGAATAATTGATAAGGGATTAAAGATCTAAGAAAGTATGTATCTATCTCATTGTATGCAGTGATATGAGATGTCAAATGCTAATTATGTGCATAATTAAATGATGAAAAGATGTGCACATATTCGTGATAGATTGATCATTTTTTCTAATTTCTATAAATAATCATGATTTGGATTCTAGCATCTCACTACAATCCTTTCCTTTCATGATAATATACTTTGCACATACAACCTACAATTTTTATTCAACTACACTAGATGTTTGAAATAATGTAACAACCCGTCTCTTAATACACAAGTAAACTCAATAATTTACTAGAAGGTAAATAGACTTAGTAAACATGAGAGATTTTTTTTTTTTTTTTAAATCATTGCATATGCACAAGAATAAAGTATAACTTTTCCAGATAAATTCAGAACTGGAATTCACATGTAATCATAACTAGAATCAAGATAATTCCTTACAATATTCATTCATATCATAAAGGATACACTTAGCATAAATAATAGTTTTACCTCATAAGTTTTGACTGTCGTAAGCCAGAATCTTGGAGTTCACTGCATCTGGAATGTTGATGTCTATCTTCACAAGCCTCAAAGATTTTACTGCTATAGAGGGAGAGCATCATCCGAGTGCTTTTCCTCCAACCACGGACTCAAGTGGTCCCCCGCGCACTTCCTAACTGGAAGTGACCCGGCCCTTCTCGAAGAGTATAGATATAAGGAACTGTCAAGTTTCTCCATCTCAGTCCTAGGGATGTGTCCTACAAAACTCAATCGACCATACAACTCTAGATCCCTTCTAGCTAAGTATGATCCTTCTGATTGGTCATGCCATCTAGACACTCACCTCTGACTCGTCTTGGAACTGTCTCATCCTATAGTTTACTTACTTTATTTAGTACTCTAGTCACAAACTAGTCTGTATAGAAAATCCATTCTAGCCAATCTGACTTAGATCTAATCCTTAATCTAGGATATTCATTCAATATAAAAATTTAGGTATTTCAAACCTTTTAAAAGTCCCTTATTGCATCCTTGCAAAATCTAGGGTTTATGACATCCTATCATTTTACTCTCAAGATTCAATACCCAACATCTTTGATGCGTTAAATCTAGTTTCGACATTATCGTAGAATCTCTTAAGGTATTATAAAGACTTCCTGTCTTGTTCTATGGTTTCTCGACCTTTCATTGTCAATCAATATACATGTATATATACAATGTCATATCTGACATAAGCGTTACCTATTTCCTTGTTCTCCAAAGATAATAGCATTAGTGAAGCAAAACATAAGAGCAATTACTTCTAGTCTTACCCAGACGACTTAACATTTCTCAAATTCACATTTCATAAAACATGAAAAAGCATGATATCCAATGAGTCTCCTCATTGATATATATATATATATATTAATGAGTGTCGTTACTTCTCATAGTTAGTACTTTGACTAAGTTCAATCCTTCAACCTTAATAGGTTAGATTCATAAGAGATAATAAATTGCTTCCAACTTCCGTGTCTACTCAATTTTATTCACATTCAAGTAAAGATAGGGTATAAACTCGTATGATTATCATCCTTTATATAAGTATGTCGCATATACCTATAACAATAATCTCAAGTATGATAGACATGTAGGTTGAGTTTTGGTCTCCCAACATCCCCTTCTCAAAGTTGGTTACGAAAATGATACCAAGTATTGGAATGACGAAATTCCTTTGTACACATAGTTCTAAAATAAGTTCAACAAAGGCTACAAGATCAACATCAATACATTTCAAGATCTCTCTTTCTCTTGAGAACCATGACATAAGCAACCGATGCTATCAAAGGCTATCTAGGGTTCCACACTCGTGGGTCACCCATTTCCTTAACATGTATTACAAAATTGACAAGAGGAATTATATTTCCTACAAAGAAATCTTTTTCTATGTTGCAATCTCCTTACTTCAATATCATGATGATATTTTCTAATCTAAAAAGTCCCATGAGAGAACTAGCAAGGTTTCATCGATAGAGCTATCTTAGTCTTTAACATAGACTAAAGGGTCTATTTCCACTTTAACATAGACTAAAGGGTCTATTCCCATTTTCTTAGTTACCCATTGCTATCTCGAAACCCAATTTCAATAATATATATAACAATACAACACAAGTATAATGCACTCTGGTTTTCTCCAAACCTCTTAGGTGCTATATAATCCCTCATTACTCTAGGAATGTGAATACGTTATACAATAACCATTCTTTGAATGACGTCAATCGATTAATCCTAGAAGTTCTATTCACATATCAATAATTGCAATCCTATTGATAATCCGATGTTCACTATCTTTCATCTTAAATGAATTATGAACTCACACAAGTGCTTCCTCGATACCCTGAATATTCTAAAACATAGTTGTTAAATTCTTCAAGTCTTATCATATCTCCAATCTTGGATATTCCAAATGGGATCAATATTTGTCTATTGCTCTCGATGAATGGGTTTCAAGCACAAGCTTGTCAAAATTTTCGTTCCTTATTCTCGTGTTTGGAAAGAAGAGCCATCTGAATATATTTATTATTGCATAGGCACTCTAATGAGATATTCATCTCTGGTTACCGTTAACCATACTAGAAATAATTTGAACAATGACATAATGAATTAAAATATTAGTGTCGAACAGACTTTAAAGCTCAAGATGTATATCAATATACATGAGGACTCTCAACTTTACGTTTATTCAAGACTTTACACTTGTCTTGGAGACTTCATATCTCTTAGGAATTTTCCATTTTGAAACGAAGCTTAAGCTACAAGAGTTTATGGTGAACACACAGGGTAATAAGGCCAATTCATACCTGAGCAATTCTGCCAATTATACTCAGATGTTACACCTTGTTGGCTCCTCCGGTCTGTGACGGCCTTCTTGTGATACGAGACAACATTAAGTGTCTTCCCCACTGGCCCGAGCTTCCTCCCTCAGTACGCACCCACCCATTTGAATCATATTTAGGGAACTCCATCCCTCCATGATATGTACAAAAAAACATATTTCTCTTTCCATGCTTCTGAAACTACCAAGCAATTAACCTCCTGCTCGCGTAAAGCAACTTCTGTCCTTTCTAGCCTCCCCTCTTCCTATGCTAAAAATGGGAGCTTAAAGAAACGTGGTCTCTTCCATTCCCCACTGCTGCTCTTACTTTGGATCCCCCCCAAAATGCCCGCAAGAATTAGTTATTCCAACTGTGTGTCGGCCTTACTACTTGAGTATACACTTAAACCTTATTTCCTCACAACTGTCGGTCATGACGTTCTTGTGCGGCAAGATCCAGATCTTTGAACTATTGACTCCTTTTCCATTCCGTTATGTTGGTGGTTAAATCTGTTTCAACCCATACACACCCAGCAAGCGGTTCGCCCACAAATACCGAGGATTATATCATGGTCTTTTTCAAAGACTTAGGGGTTATTACCCCATCTTAATTTGCATGCCTATCTTCGAGGAAACTACCTCCCTTTACCAAGGTGGCGTGAGTGGTTTCTTCCCACTCGGCCAACTACCATGATCAAAGCTCGCACAAGCATGACACTTGCAAGACTATGGTGAGCTCCAAGCTCCCATTAGTTATGATGTCCACTATATCAAAGTAATAATGCAAGATCAAAGAAAATATTAAATATCAAATTTATATAATTATATTATAATATCATAACACGCATCCCCTAGATGCATACGAATATTAATATAACAAAGATGCCATCTTATTCAACGTCACAAAGAGGATCATCAATAATAAACGCTTAAAGATTGGCATATATAAATGACAAATCATTTAGAAATTAAGAGTTGGTAACACAATCTTACATGATGGACGACATTGATCTATTTGTCATCTCTCGACGTATTCACCCTAAAAATGAACTCATGGATGATCATCCTAATGACTTTCCTTTTCAAGGAATCAACTATAATATTAGTTCCTCGACTTATTAAGCCAATTCAAACTATTATAAAGAATAAAGACAATAATGAACAACCAGTTAAGCAATTGAGGTCACAACATAAACTCATTTATGACATAAGAAGTGACATGATCGACATAAAGTATTCTCAATTGCAAAACAACTAATGTTCAACCTTGACGACGTCACTAACCCCCAAACGACCAGGTTGACGTTAAACAACTTGAAATAGATTTAAACGACATCGACAAATTGTTGAGTCGAGACATAAACTTAAACTAGAAGGGTCGAGAATCACTTACCCTACTCAACTAGGTTCGCCATTTTGCATCAACAATAGACCTAAGATGGCAACAACCTGTTATTTTCCTTGTATCTATATCCTTCTCTCTGATGATGCTCTCCCTCCTTTTCTCGGAGGGCGGAAACCTGATTCCTGAATGCAACTTTCCATCACCAACTAAATATTAGTGTATTAATAATCATTTCATAATCCTCATGAAGTCATCACATCTTGACAACTTTTAAACACATGACAATTTTAGTGAAATAAACATAACTCAAGAAAACATTGATTTCTCCAGACATTTTTCCTAAACATCTAATCATTGAATCATGCGTAATCATCTACTAATTACTTCAAAAGTAAAAAGTAAAACAGAGTTAAAGTTAGGGATGTAACAAATAAGGACTACAATTTTTAGGATCACCTTTATTAGTCTATTGTGTGAGGGTTAAATTTTTTAACTTCCTTTTATTGGTGAGAAACCTTATTTTTTGGTTCACAATATTGAATACATTATTAATACGTGATTCCAACAATGAAGATCCATTTGCTATATATTTTTGAATGTTAACATAGATTTATGATAGA
The DNA here is from genome assembly GCA_007258455.2 of Sequoia sempervirens. NCBI lineage: Eukaryota > Viridiplantae > Streptophyta > Pinopsida > Cupressales > Cupressaceae > Sequoia > Sequoia sempervirens. The sequence continues at coordinate 23,811 of VDFB02368486.1, forward strand.
TACTTTCTAATGTTCACACTCACTTATTCGATATGTATGTAGTATTTTAGGGAATGGATCTTATCAATTTGAGTAGAATTATGAGACCTAGTTATTAGATAACAAGTGGCATTAACAAAATTAATCTTAGCACCACTAAGCATACTTATATCTCTTCCCATTAATATCAAATTGGCAACCATAGAACTTCACCTAGACAAAGCCCTAGGCCTGGATGGCTTTTCCAACAACTTCTTTCATAAGTATTGATAGATAGTAGGGTAGTTGGTTTATGAGGCAGTGGAAGAATATCAAAGGAAAGGAACAATGTTGAAGGATCTAAACAACACTTTCCTAATCCTCATCTACAAAAAAAGTAGACTATATCCTTTGAATATTAAAAACCCATTTCCTTGTGCTACACAGTATATAAAATCTTCTCAAAAACATTAGCAAATGTAGTGTAGAAAAATGTATCCCTTTACATTTTCACACTTGTTTGGGAACTCATAACTAAAATAGACAAAATAATGCCTTTTAGTGTTGAAAAGTGTATCCCTTTAGATTTTCACACTTGTTTGGGCCCTCGTAAAAATAATTATACTTTAGGTGTAAAATGAGTGAAAGAAACAAGTGTGAAAATGTAAAGGACAATATTTTTCTACACTACATTTAGCCCCCACTTTAGTGAGAGGAGGAACTTGCTTCAAACTCAAATTAAAGTAAACAAAATCACATCATGAGGGGTCCAAATGTACCAATGCTAGTAAGATATGATGACAATGACCAAGAGGGTTGCGCAAGCACCCAAGATCAAGATCCTATGGAAAACCAACATAAGCACAAAAGAACACACATGAAAATGATATAAGGAGCAACAACAAGGAACAAGCATACACTGCCAAAGATAAAGAGAATAAGGGAAAACAAAAACAAAAAGGGGTGGATCAAGCTTTGATCGTTTGTCCCACATGTGGTGGATCAAATCTAAGTTGTTTGTCTAAGAAATGTTTACAAGTGGAACATAATTTCCATTATTCAAACCAACACACACTAACAAGGGCTAGTGGAACCTTAGGCCATCCACTAGGTGAGCCCCCAGTGAGACACATACACATGCGGCCCGTATGTGCTCATACGAACACGCAAGTGGCTATGGGAAAGTCACGCCTAAGTTCGGCTCCCATACGTACAACCATACAAAAGTTATACCTCTTGATAACTTTGATAAGGTGCCACACAGCAATGAACTTTGAGCTTCATGAGCCAAGCAAAGCTTTGTATGCTTGAAACTCATGAACAAACAAGATGGCACCACAAGCAAGCAAAGTGTGTTATGTAAGGTGGCCATATAATCGATATTATTGTGCCATAGAAAATTGGACCCTCTTGAGAAAAGAGACAATTTCATGCATAATTGAACCCACTTTTGAGTCCCTTCACATCATTTCCCTTCAAAACAACATTTATAGGCCGCTTAGACCTATTAATTTTGATCTAGAGGCTAGTTTCACATAAGAAATCACATAAACCCTGACAAACAACATTTAATGACATCATACCTCGACAACCCACCTTCAAACAATAGTAGTGGGACCCATTCACCACCTTCGGCAAATGAGTTCCCTCTGGTGGGACCCATTCACCACCTTGGGTGAATGAGTCCCCTCTGGTGGGACCCATTCACCAAGGGTGGCGAATGAGTCCCCTTTGAGGGAAAATTCAAAATTAAGCGAGAATTTAATCAATTTAACTTTTATTTCTGGTGAATGTCAGCCTCTTAGGTCTAATTAATGAAAAAATAAGGTGTTGTTGCTTATAAATACACATTTCAAGTCATTTTACATAATCTTTTATCATCTTTTTGTCATCTTTTTATCATCTCTCAAGAGCAATTTTTAGGGTAAAGTCTTCCACAACAAGTTTCATTAGCAAAATTGAAGTTTTAGGGTAACAAACTAGGGTTTTTTGCAGGTCTTGAAGCTCACTTTTCTTGTCAAGATCCAACATTGCAAAGGGTTGATGATGGATGCCTATGGTGAATCATGAAGAAATATAAGGTGAAGAGGTGCAACTAGCCACCAAATCATGCCTAAGGACCTGGTTTCTTATTGATTCCATCTTCCATTTTCACTCTATCTTCAAATTAAGGTTTGCATCTTGTTTGTTTATCATTTGCATGTCATTTTATTCCTAGGTTTCATGTGCTGTAAGGTTTCTAGGGTTGAGATCTTGCATCATTTCAATCACTCTTGCATGTCTTGTTCTAGAGCAATAGAATAGGGCCCTTCTTACATTTCATCTTTTCCTAGTCTTTAACACATCTAAGGCTAGGGTTTATGCAGATTTTCTCTATCCAAGGTTTAATTACCTATCTAGAGGTTTGACTAAGGAAAACCCCCCATTACATCAACTCTTTTAAGCTATTTTGTAGGAATTTTCTGAGATCTGGAATTGGGTTTCTATCATAATTTGTTGTGCAAGTGTCAAGGTACATATATGAGTTTTGAGATTGCAGAACTCAGAAAGTGGAATGATTCACCATGCATGGAGAATGAGTCCATCCTAATGTGCAAATTTGAGTCAGATGTAGTTTCAGATCCCCGACTGTTAGAAAACAGGTTATGTGCAAAAAAGTCCTAATCTGGGACTGATTCACCCAAGGTGGTGAATGAGTCCTAGTCAGCCCAAGTTTAGATTTCATTAGCTTTCCAGATTGTTCTTTAGTCCTCTATAGCCTTCCAAGTGCACATGTTTTGAGAAACAACTTTCTGTTTAGGTTAATTGCATTTTTATTCATTCTTTCATGCTTTTTGCATATCACAACGTGTTTTCAAACATAGTGTAAATCTTAGTTTTGTATTCATTTTCAGTCATTTAGATTAGTTAATTGCATTTAATTAACTTCATTTAGGCTAGACAACATCACACATAACATTATTTGAATGAACTGGTTAGCATTTTTGGCCTAAGCTCTCTCCTTTTAGGTGAAAAACCCTAAAAGAGTTAAAGAGTTCATTGGAGCCAAAAATCTATGGTTCAATTATAAATGAAAAAATAGTGTAAAGTATGTTCAAAGGAGTTTTTCTTAATTCATGTAAGGTATTAACTTAGGGAACATCATGCCTAATGTCTCCAAGAGAGGACCAATCAAAGAATAGAAGATTCGTAACTTAGGGGATGCAGTGTGTCACATCAAGCCACTAAGAGGAATATAATATTCTAAGAGAGATCATGGTCTTGAGGGACACCACACTCAATGTCACCACAAAGTGAAATACGCATTGAATGAAGTAAGAAGACTACACAATGAAACATGAGTTGTAACTGAAATGCAAAAGAATAATGCTAATGTATGCCCCCAGTTTAAAGAAATTGCTAAACACCATGCTATGAGCAATTACTTTAAAGTAGCAAATGATAAGATGCTAACAATAAAGAGGACATGATAGCTTATTTGGAAAGCTATGTGCCAAGTCATATGTTTCCAAATAAAGCTACATCATGAAAAGGGGTTGCCCCCAAAATGAAATCTCAAAATCACACAAGGGATCCATGGATTTGAAGTTAGTGTGTATTTGCTACAATATTTTTAGAGAGCTCGGAACTATCATCATTCCCCAAATACTCATAGAATAGGAAGAATTACATGAAGAGAGGGAAAACAAAGAAAAGATTTTGGGTCAACATGGAAGAGACCTAAATGTCTCGACGCCTTGCACCATCCCCAAAAGGAAAACACAAGACAAAGAAAAGATAAAATGCTTATGACATAGAGAAGAATGTAGGTACAAATAGAGGAATGTCATGAAGAGAGAGATACATTGAACAAAATGGTATGGGGAGATCACATTACGCACATGCAATCACACACATAACATGAGAAAGAAAAATAATGCAAAAGAATAGTAAGGCACATGTGAGTCAACCTATAGCAGGTCATCCGCATCCCAATCTTGTTCATCGTATATAGAAGGTAGACAACTAGACGAAGGGCTAATAGCAAGTGCGATACCAGGGCAAGGCTATCTAATTATTTCCCCCACTATGTGCAAGACAAGAATGAGCCAAGATAGGTGATGAGAAGGAGTTCCTTGCATTGTGAAATTATTTGCAATAAATTTAAAGCATGTAATAGTGATGATTCTACAACTATTACATGGAAAGGAGCGAAATGACATGCTTTAAGGGATTATTTCTATGATATCAAACTTTTTAAATATTTGTTGTAAAGCACGACATTCATCAGTACTATGTCCAAAAATTCTATGATATTTGCAATATGATGTGTTTGTATTCTTAAGATTTGGATGTCAATTTTCTCTTATAGGTGGTAATGTAATAAGTCCTTGACTTAGAATTATATGCAAAGTTATTTTAGTTGTAGATGGTGGACAAGGGAATTGTAGTTTCTTGAGTTTGTAAGGCCTTCATTGCTTGCTAGATTCACCAACTTCTCTAGGTGGATGTAGAGTCGGAGGGCTTGAAATGACATTGTCTTCTTTATCATCCTTATGAGGCATTGGTTGTTCTTTAGGAAGAAGGATACTTATGTCAGAAGGGGATCTTAATATCCTAGCCCTTTGGTATCTTCAGTTGGTATTTGCTCTAAGAGTTGATGGATTTCATGTTCACTTGTTGTATCACATCCTTGTTTACTTAGATCATGAATCGTTTTCTATATGTCTCTTCTAGATTGATGGGAATGTTGGTCACTTGATATATGTCGGGATCATCCTCAAAAAGATGCATTAAATAAGGCTTGTGAATGTAAAATAGGATAAAATAAGGTATAAAGAAGCCCAATTTTAGTAGGGAGGGCCCAAACAAGTGTGAAAATGTAAAGGATGACATTTTTCTGCAGTACAATTTGTATGAAGGGAAGTCATGGGAAATGAGGTATGCATACTATGATCCATAGGGGGTTGATTATCAACACTATTAGAAAGAGAGTTAGAAAACCCAAGATCCACGGTGAATGGTGTATTGTGGGATGACATGAGTCTCAAACTACATCTCACAATAGTATTGTTAATAGACACCAAGTTGTAAAGCTCATACAAGATTCACAAACTTAGTGTACAAACCCAAAATGGAAAAAGGATAAAATGCAATGCAATGACCTAGAATGCAATGTATAAATGCAATTTTCAGATTCTAAACATGGTAATTTTTTTATTAGACTATGCAACAATCTAAAAATGAAGTCTTGTAAATGCAATTTTGAAATCACACAATGCACTAAATGTGCCAAATTAAGCTAAATATGATGAAATATAAACTCTATAAATAGTAACAAAAATCTGAAAGCAGTAAATAGAAGTGTGGAAATGAATATTTTAATTCTCAAAAATTTAGATTATGACCTGATTAGGGACTCATTCACCCTAGGGAGAATGAGTCCTATATTAGGGTTTTGAAACACATTTTTATAGATTTTTAAGTGTTTTCCAGTGGTTTTTAGATTCAAGTTGGTTACAAAAAGTTTCAATTTTAGTTTTTTATGAATGCAAGTGCAAATTATGACAAAATGATAACCTAAAATACCTAGTTTGATATGCAATTTTTGTTTCAATTTTTAAATGCAAGTTAATATGATGTAAATGTTAGCAACACAAGGGCAGACAACTGAGAGGGGGGTGAATCAGTTGTCCCAAAAATTTAAAACTTATTCAACTTATTAACCTTATTCTTAGATCTGATTATTAACCATGAAAGCATAAATCATCATCATATCAGAAACACACATAACACCAAGATATTTTATGTGGAAACCCTATTAGGGGAAAAACCATGGTGGAGATTAGTCCACAAGATTATACCCTGTTAAAAGTATAAAGAAATGAAATATCGGGAATGCACATGCATTCAGGAACATTGCCTAGAGCTCATTGCTCAATTACAATAAGGCTAACTGCCCAAAGGAAGACACACTGTCTTACAAAAAGAATCGGATTACATCTGTAAGAATTTGAATAGATAAATTAGCATCTGCTAATGCCTGATCACAATTCTTGTTAAGCACATGAATATTTCTTCACTCTTCTTCACTCTTCTTCACACTTTGCTCTACCTTCGAATGATTAGGACTTTATTCGCATATACACACACACTCGACATCCACTAGCATAATTTAATTTGAATAAACAATCACTTATATATATCCGCAACAAGAAATTTCATCCCTACATGTTGGCTTCAACAAAATAATAAAATGAATATAAACTATCGGCCCAAAACACTAAAGATTATTAATGTGAATCAACCAAGGTCGGCCACAACTTAGTGAAGATCCAAATCAACATCTCCAACATGAAAAAACTTCAATTAATTACTCCTCGCAGATCCACAACATGCTAAAAACACCATGTTGGCCAAGAACAAGAAAACCATGAACACGCAAGAGAAAATCGCCAACCATGAGCACAACGATGAATACATACATGCAACAAAGATAGAGAATGATCTAGAAACATCCAAAAACATCACAAATCACTAGAGAAACATCTATAGCAACTGAACTAACTAAAATTGCATCAACTTCAATCAGTAACACCAATTGAAGCAATAGAAAAACTGTTAGAATATAAATCTTCATAACTTGATCAAATCTTCATGCGGATCTCTAAAACTTGACGTGGATATAAACTAGATACACTCAGAAAAAAAACCTTTAGTCCACAACCTATGATCATCAACGTGCAGAACTTACCGACATACTGAACTTCACTTCACCACTGACGACCTGCAACTCATTCCATTACAATTTTCTCAATATCCTTGACATATACAACTTCTAATGAATTAATGCTAATAGTTTTGACATCAATGACAACCACATATCTGCAACACAACCACAAAATCCAGCAATCTCCCCCTTTGGCATTGATGGCAACACATGATGCAAAAAACACCATCAATGCGACTAACTCTTGACACTTACTCCCCCTTAGGTTCTGACTCGTTTTCTCCTCAACTCTTTCACATGATCTTCTTTCCCACAAGGCTCTTCTTCCCCAAATTTTTGTTCACATGGTCTTCTCCCCCTTTGACATCAATGATAAAGATCTCTAAGCTACACACAAACTCTGAAACACATATCTGAGCATCTGAACATCTGACTACTCCCCCTGAGTAGTAGCCACCACAACATCAATCCAGATCAAGATATAACTATGAAATGCACAGACTGACGCAATGCAATGCATCCTTAGTTCTAATTAGGAGGGGTAATCACCCCTAACTTCCCTTTGAGATACTCAAAATTATCCATAGGCAACGACTTCGTAAAGATGTTTACAATCTGCTCCTTATTAGGCACATACTCCAGTCTGACTTCCTTTTCACTCACCTTTTCTCTCAAAAAGTGAAACTTAATAGATATATGCTTTGTCTTTGAATGCAACACCAAATTATTAGAAATGTCAATAACACTTGAATTATCACAGAATATAGAAATAGGCTCATTATACACAACTCTGATATCATTCAATATCTGCTTCATCCACAAGACTCAAGAGTACAATTATTAGCAGCAACAATGTATTTGACCTCTGTAGTAGATAAAGAAATGGCATTCTGCTTCTTACTTAACCATGAAATTAGCTTCTTACCCAAGAAAAATTCTCCACCACTAGTACTTTTCCTGTCATTTACATCCTCTACCCAATTAGCATGGAGTTTAGGAACTCATTAAGTAAAGGTCATCATCTTTAGGATACCTGAGGCCAAAGTCAGCTGTTCCTTCAAGTATCAAAAATTCTCTTCACAACAGTCAAATGAGATTCCTTCAAATCAGCTTTAAATCTTGCAACAATACATACAACATTCATGATATTAGGCCTAGTTTGAGTTAAATACAACAATCCACCAATCATTTATCTGTATCTAGTCTGATTTTCCTTCGAAGAATCATTTTCTATTCTCAACTTGCATCTGGTCACCATGGGTGTACCAACTAGCTTTGAATCTTCCATACTAAACTT
>VDFB02368487.1:0-18694 GCA_007258455.2 Sequoia sempervirens
AAAATTTTAATTATTTAAAAAAAATCATTTTTTTTAAAGGGAAGTAGGTTTTTTATTTTTTTTGGGCCTCATTTATTTTGGTATGCGCAGGGTACTTGGAAATTGCAGGCCTTGTGGGCCTATACTAGCCACTGACAACAACAATTAAAACCACCAATCGATGGCTTATTGCCCCCAGCCCAACAACCTCCTTTGCGTAACCAACAACACTTTTTGAATACTGGTGGCAATTTTTACCATTTTCCAGCGACAACCATTTTCCTGGCCGTTTTTTCAATTTTCATGTAGTCAAACCCTTTATTGACAATGAAGTGGTTTTTCCAATGGCACACATTTTTTCCAATGAAAGAATATTTTCAAAATATTCTATTTATAAAGAATATTCTATCAATCAATTTTTTTTGGGGAGGCAGATTTTTTCCCAGTAGAGAAGGAATATTCTTGCAAATATTCTATTAACATCAGCATGATGTCATGCTGATTTCAGTGGTACAAAACCTACCATGACCCCTTTAAGATCCCTTTGTTCCCTAGAAAGGAGGTATTTTTTTTTTCTTTGGGCCATAACTTGGGAAAACAATATTGAAATTTGGCCAATAAGATATCATTGAAAAGTTGGTCCTGTCAACTTTTTAGTGGTGTGGGTCTCATCACATATTATTATTGTTGGTGCATTCTACAACTTGTTGAAGTAAAAGATGATGTTTTGAGTCCCGATCTCATAAATTTTTACCTATTTCCCCATTTTTCACAAATCTAACAACACTGGGATAGTGTTTCAGAGCTCTTCACAACTATCTATGCACTTTTTCCATATTTTTATCTAGGTACATTATATTTAGTTTTTTGTGTTTTCACACTCTAGTGAATTACTTGGATGTCTTAGCTACTAGAAATTTTTTGTTTGCATGGTATGACTTGTTTTTAATTGTTCTTCATGTATTTCCAATATTATGTCCTATTTGGGAATTGTAGACATCTTTTTCATAAACATTCTCTTTTGTACATGCACCGATATAAAGTTCCATTATGGTGTATACCTTTTGGGGATTTTACACATCATGTTGTTCCTTTTTTATTCACACTATGATATAAAATGCCATGGGGGAGTTGATGTTTTTCTTTGGATTTCCATCATTCCTTTGCCAAGTGAGTGTCCCTTCCACGACAACAGTGACTCCTAGTGATTCTTGCCTCATGCATGTGTGCCTTAGTTTTTACACCCTTTTATTTGCAGGTTGTTTCTCCTATAGACACTTCTTGGTTTCACACAATTCTAGTGTACCTATCATGGCTCTCCCTTTTCAACATTATAGGGAGTTTCTACATTTGGCACTAAATGCTTCCTTGTTTTTGCATTTGAGTGATCTATGTATCTAGTTTTTGTTCCTATGTATCTAGCCCAATTTTGTTTTTTATATTGGTGTGATTCTTTGTGGGGAGGCCATGATTGAGCCTTTTCTAGGCATTATTTTTTAGTGTGAAGTGTCATTATTTTTTAGTTTGGGAACTGGTTTTGATCAAGGACTAGTGCACCCTTTGTGACTTTTCATCGCACCCTTTGTACAGGCTCGGGCACTTGAAGAGTGTGAAAATATATGTGAAGTTTTTTCGAGGAAGGCCATTCATAGACCGACACAATTTTGTGCATATGGGGCCTGATTTTCTACTCTAGGCATGTTTTTCTTTTGTGAGCATTGATTCTGCAACTGTTGAAGGGGATGCCATTAAAGTCTTTAAGGCATCTTTCTCTGAGATTTTCCTATGACATTGGTGAGTCTTGTTTTCCCCTCTTATGATTGAAGGCTCAATTTTCTACTGGAGGCCATGATTTCCTTGTGGAAGGTGATTTGCATCTATTATGAGGCATTTTTGGAGAAACATTGGCTGCACATTTGAGAGCCAAAAAATTTTTGTGGATGTGAAGGTCGTGATTTTTTGTTTGGTGAATTTGTGCATCCATAGGTTGTGATTTTTTTGTGTTGACCCATGCCCTCACCCTCATTCAAAATCGAATCCTCTAATTTTAGCCACTATTTTTTTTGGGACGATGCAAATTTCAAACAATGGCATTTTTTCTTGCATTGGAGGTTGAGCAGGCTATTAGGGAGGAGGATGATTTAGTTTCCTACCAAAATCTGGAGATGATTCTTGCCAAGATTTAAAAAGGAGTTGTTGTCTCCTATAAGGAATTTATTTTTTAGTTTGAAACCTATGAGGAAGGATTTTTTTTTTGTTTCTATTGTAGACCCGCATTTTGTTTGCATAGGATTCTATCATCTTGTTCAGGTTGCATCTAAAATTGAAGACCTCTGCTTGAGGATTGATTTGTGCTTTGGAGGGTGCAATTTGCTACTTATCAGGTCCTTAAACATTTTGTAGGTTGCGTGATTTGAGGGCATAACTTTTTGACCATTCGAGAGGTGCGATTGAATTGGCATCTACAACTTTGAAGTTTGGTAGTCTGATCATCAACTAGGGGCGTATCGATAGTTGTAGAGAAGAAGGATTGATGTTGCATGATGATGGAATTCCTATCACTGCAAATGTTCAAATTGAATCCTATTGGTTTGGTTTATTTTCCAAGTTACTGGAGATCAAATTTGGGATTTTTCCCTAAAGTCTTCCCCTAAATATTTATTTAGAATTTTCGTATTTTTTTCCATTTCCTTGTCGACAGTGAGGTTTGGGGCTATGTTTTGCCTCAAAGGGAAATATTTATCCCACATTGGTGGAGTGATGCATTTTTTTTCTATTTAAATAGCCTCTTATTCCATTTACTTGTTTTGAGCTAGTCTCACAGGTTGCGAAAAGGTTGTCTTTTGCATGTGGTGATTGGTGATTAGTATGTTGTTGACTTGTGCTAGGTGGAATTTTGTTGCTTGGTGTTGGCTTGGAGATTAGGCAATGGGACCCACAATTTTTTTCACTTGCTTAGTTTGAATTTCCTTTTTTCATTTTTTCATAACTTTTGATCTAGATGGAAAAATTTTGCAAACAAAATATTTTCGGAAAGCTAGCAGTGTGTATTTTCTAGTGGTATACGTGATTGTTAGGATTTTTTTCTATTTGGATGCATTTATTTCTTTTTGAAGTTAGATATTCATTATTCACTCCCAAGCTCATGTAATTTTTTCTCTGTTCCTCCATTTTTCGCTATTCTTATGGCGTTGGAAAGGTCTCTTCAAGCTCTTTATAGTTACTAATGCACTTTTTCCATATTTGGCCCATGGTATAATTAGTTCAAATTTTTGTGTTTTAACATTCTGGTTAATTACTTGCTATTTTTGCATCTAAAATCTTTTTGGTTGCATGGGATGGCTTCATTTAGGCCGCTTTATATATTTTCCAACATTTTTTCCTTTGTGAACATTTTGAGAATCATTTAGAAGAACTCTCTTATATGTAAACACACTAAGATAAAGGGCTACACTATTGTACATGTATTTTAGGGATTTTGCACATAAGGTTGTGTCACATTTTGTACTCGCACTGTATTATAAAGTGCCATGGGGGGTTGTGTAGTTCCTTTTTTATTTTTTATTGCACCTTTGTCAAGTGAGTGTCCCTCCAAGACAACAATGAATCCATGTGATTCTTGTCTCTTGCATGTGTGCCTTTCTTTTGCACACCTTTTTTAGTTGTAGGTACTTTCTTGTGCACTTTTAGATGTTGTTTCTTCTCCTTCATGCACTACATGATGATACAAAAAGTTTTAGTGGATCTATCTTGCCTCTCCCAAGTTAGCATTATGGGGGGTATTATACTATTTGTGCTAATTCTTGCTTGGTTTAGCTTTTGAGTGAGCTATGCATCTAGTATTTGTTCCTATGTACTAGGTGGATGTAATGGCTGGTTACCCATGCATTTCGGTGGGATGTAGCATTTACCATATAGACACTCTTGCATTCCTATTTTATGGAGGAAACATTTCATCCTCAATTGATTAGTGTTCTTCAAACTATTGGCACCTATATCTTCAATTTATATTGGTTGAGTAGTGTCATTGGGGTCACTTGTGCAGATTCATTTGTCATATGTATTTTTGATTGAAAAATATTTTTCCTTTATTTTCCATCTGATCATTGTTTGAGTAGTGTCATTGGGGGCACTCATGTAGATTGTTGTCTTCTTGATCCTGATCATCCTATTTTCAAAGGAGGTTCTTCAATTATAGCGCTATAGTAGTCATCTTTTAATAATTTTTTGCAACTTCTTCGTGCTTTAGTGATGTTTTTCATGTTCCTATTCTTTGGGACATTATTTTGGGGGCTTCTAAGTCCTTCATCTTGTTTTCTCTCTTTTGGAGAGGGGTTTTTGTCCCATAGGGTTTTGGAGAGGGTTTTTTTGTCCTTCATTTTGGAGAATTTTTATCTTTTTCTCTGAGGTACCCATGTTTTTTAATGGGTCCAGTTTTGAGAGATCTTTTTTCTTGTACATGGGTACCTCACTAGGCATTATTTACTGGGACCCATTATGCATTCTACTTTTTAGGGCTTTTAGCTACTCCCTAAGTTCATCTTAAGGGGGTTGTTGGAGTAATCATGCATGAGCTAATAATTCATTAATCTTTAATTAATTATCAGTCTAATTTATTCTTATGCACTTAAGCTAAAGTTAGGAGTGCTTTTATGCTTTTATTAGTTGAGCTATTATTAGGTCATTATGACTCATTGCATGAGATATTGACACTTGCCATGATCTAATCCCTTTCTTGTATAGGTTTTTTCTCTTATAAGCACTCAACCCTCATTGTATTATCTCTCAAACTTTATGCCTTTGATAAAACTCTCAACCTTTGAGGACTTTTTTTTTTCCTTGAAGATTCTTGAGGTTCATTGTTGTAGCTTTTTCTTGTTGAGAAATATAGCAATTCTTTGTTTGTAGATCTCTTACATGGAAGGTGCCTCTTTTTGTTGATTAATCTTGTGGCTCATGTTTTTCATAATTCTAACAAAGAGTATGTTGATTATGTCAAAGAAATTGAATGAATACATACAATTCAATAAGCATATGCCACACATCATTATAATTATGTATAAAATATTTATATAAAATAAACACTAGAAGAAATATTTTATTTGTGAACTCTAAGATATTTTGAATGACCGAAGAAAACCATCGTCCAATAATTCTAGAAGGTGATTGTGTATCGAGTATGTTACATCTTCTTTATGAATAATCAAAATATTATTTAAATACTTTCATAAAATACAAACATTTAAATCCTTAAAAAAAAAATCTTTACTTCAAAAATTTAATCTAATAAAAGACTTGTTGAATGAATAAAATTTATTTTATAATTTGAAACAAACCAAATGCAAAATATAAACCAAAACCATCTTAACTATTTCTTTGTAATTGTGTAGCTTATACTACCTATACTATCCCTCTATGATTCACATATATTTCATTTGAAAAATGCCTTTTTTTTAAGTACAAATAATAAGAGTTATGCGCGCATGTTAGTGAAATGGGTTTTTTCACATATTTTTAACATGTAATTTTACTGAAGATGCAATCAATCACTAAGGCCTGAATGATTGAATTGCACAAATATGTAGGACAAAGTTCAATAAATAAGGAAATTCTATCGCATATTCATCATATCAATTCGTTTTTTGGGGGAAGAAAAGGTTAGAAACATATTAATTAAAGATGTCAAAAAAGATTACATAAAGAATTTCAAAAAACAACCAAAGAGGTTTTCCACCAATTCACCAACATCAGAAATCAAGAGAACCAGTAATACTTGAGAGTAAACCACGATCATAGGTTGTCAACATGAAAAAGATGGAGAAACGAGTAACTTATTCAGGAGATAACGAATCCCAGATAGAAACATTCCATCCTCGATCAGTAGCAGAGGTCCATTCAGCTAGACAATCAACAATAGTATTTCATTCTTGAGGAATGTAAACAAACAAAATGGAATGAAAGTGGAAAGAAAGATTTCAAATTTGAACCACCAAGGATGCCAATTGCAAAGAAGAATCATCAAAGTTCCCTTATTCAAAAGAGAGACTAAAATCATAGAATCCATCTCACAAATAACATTACTCCACCCCAAAGCGCAAGCTCTCTCGAGAGCAACAAGAAGAGTTCGAGCCTGCATCTGATTATTATTACCAAACCCAGTAGCCATAGAGAAAAAGAACTGAACCGACCCATCACTGTCACGTCCAAGACCAATGCCAGCAGCACCAGGATTGCCCCTAGAGGAGCCATCAATATTTATTTTAAAGACACGCAGAGGAGGAGGAAGAGACCACTTACCAGATCTATTAACTTTAGAAGAAGGTTTAGCATGAAAATCAGAAGTGGCTAAACCTTTTAAAGAGCCCAACTGTAAGTTTGCCACCATCAAAAGATCATAGAAAGTAAGATTCTGATCAAAAGAACATTTAGCATCAATAATTCGATTTTTATTTTTAATCATCAAGTAGAATCAAGAATTTAATGCAAACAGACCCTCATCAACGCATTGCAGGTAAATCAAGTATGGAATCCATGACTTATTACCTTAAACAACAATCAAACCCGAGTGAACTGACCCCATGAATCATCATCTCTTGCCACTTGAAAACATAACGGAGGTTTTAATAACTAAATTGCAATCTCATGGGAAACATCCACCAATTGCCTCTTGCGTCAATAGAACATAATGTTTGCATGATTAATTTTAGCCATTAATCCATCTTTGCCTCACCTTTTCTTCAAACTAATCTGTTGCAGTCATGGCTGTTGATTGTCAGACTGCTCAATTTCTTTGAATTTGAGGGTAAAGATTTTGAATGCCTGAATCAAAATGTTAAAATCACTGAAGGGCATGACGGCTGGAGAGCAATTACTGTTGGCAGACATTGTAGCGCACTGTACGTAAAAATATGAAGCATTGGATCTTTACCCTTCGATAGGTATTTGCAGGAGTACACCGTTTCCAGATTACCACTTGTCATGTAATTATATTCTGCACCATAAATATTCATGTTCAGGAGATTCTTTTTCTACGTAAACCTAAATTTTTTATTATGAATGCTTGTTAGGTGAAGATGCGGTAGATTTTGTTTTTATGCTTCTACAAAATAGTTTTATTTGAGGATGCAATCAAATATTACCAAATAAAACATTTCTCCCACAAGAAAATTAAACCGAAATGCAAAAAATAATAGTCAATCTAATTTATAATAGTTAAAGATTTAGTTTTAATATCAAATTCCATTTGATGGTTTAATATTGTAGTGGTGAAATTAGTATGTGTATTCAATTATTTTGAGTAGTGGGTTTATTTGGATGGATTGTTTTAGTATATTATTTATGGATAAGTAGTATAATCTGTTTTAATTTTGATTAAAAATTTATTTATTTTTAAATTTTTTTAAATTTTTGTATTTATTTACATTTATTTAAAATATATTTGTAAAAAATTTATCATTTACATATCATTTATTAGACTATAGGCTTCCACATCTATGCATGCATTTATTTATTTTTATGAAACTAACATCTTTCTATCTTGGGTCAATCTTAAGAGGCTCACAATTAATCTTAAAATTAAATTTTAAAAAGTGTACTCTAAAATATTAACCCCACTTCACTAGTCAGTAAATGTTATCTTGATATGTATTTTTGACAATTGTTATTACACTTTATTGTGTAAATATATTTATTTGTGGAATTCCTATAAATATATAGAAAAATGTGTTAAATAAATATAAAAAACAAGGAGAAAGGACTAGAATACATATAATTTGTAAAGGACAAATAATTTAAATTTACAACTTAGTCATATAGGCAATCTAAAATATTAATCATATATCTTCAACTATTGTATTAGAACTATTAAAGTTTTCCTTAGTAAGGTGTTTGATTAGGTAACACTAAGCTTAGAAATTTGTCAATCTCCTCTAAGGTGTCTATGAATATTGCCTTGATAGCATTAGACATAAAGAATGTAGAATGAAAGAGATCACTACTAAACCTTTTTGTCAAATCATTCTCGTGGGCTATAGTATATTCCTGCATAGAAATTCATTCTCATAATGTACTTGGGTTTTCACTTTATATGAGATAATTTTAAATCTTATTAGGGTTACTCTCCTTATTGGTACCTAATAGTTCTATCTTTTCTTCAAAGGTTTGATCTTCATTGTTTGATATTGCTTTTTCTCATCCTACCTACCCATCGTTTTGAAATTAGAGTTTTTCTTTTTAGATATGATATCTCAATAATTCTTTGACTTAAATATAATAATGATTTATTATTTTGCATTCTTTCATTTCTTGCTACCATATTAATTTTTAATGCAAAAAACTACATTTTTATTATAATATTCCTTCGAGGAGCAGTACTTGTTTCAATGTTGGTATGAACACACATTGAACTCAAAATTACTTATTTTTCTTATGCTCTTATTTAAAATGCATTTGACAATTATGTTTACCGATAATTTTAATACCATGATTCTCATGTAGGTAAGTATATTGTTGAGCTTACTACCTAATTTCATGTTAATAATAGAGACTTCCAAGATCAAAGAGATAAAATTGATAACCTTCAACAAGTGAGAATATAAGAAAAATAGTATGTCTATCAATATATGATGAATAATGTAAAATATAATGATGAACCTTATATATATATATGAAATTTAGATGAGGTAGGAAGGTAGGATTGGACAATTGACTAACCCTTAAAATATGCAGCACATGTGAACTCACTTGACAAGTGTGTGAGAAAGTTTTAATATGTATTTCAAGTGACGAGGAAACATGTCTCAATGTTATGAAGTAAGAAAAAAGAATAATAAACCTAAGTAAACTTAAACTATGATTTTGAATAGGTTAATCCTACATAGGCGATTAACTAACTAGGTAAATAATGACTCTATTTACACAAACATTCCTTGTTAAGTGAAAATTAGGGAGTAATGTATGCATGATGATGATTCTTGGCTATTAGGTCATGCTAGATAATCATGTACAAGTTTCTCATAACATGGAATAAAGGAGAAAAATCCCTAGGACATAAAAAAAATTCTACAAACGAGAGATAATGTAATAAAATGTACAAGTGAAGAAGATAGAAGGAGGACTCTTGATGAACCCCAATTACTACTTCTAACACAATGTATAAAGAATTTCCCCCCGATAAGAGAGAAAAGAGAGAATCTCCCATAAAATGTGAAGTACAATGAACTCCATGTGAGAATATGCTTCTCCAAGAACTAATAAGAGAAGATAGACAATGTAGCCTCCCATCATAATGATGTGTGTAATGCTAGTAAATTATCAAAACTAGATGTTGAAGATGATCCACAATTATTAAACGAAATTTCTCCCCTTGGGAAGAAACAACACCACAAATGTGTGATATGACTTCTTATTCCTAATAGGAATATGTAGGAAGTAAAATAAAGGTCTCTAAATTCTACAGATAATCTAAAGACTATAATGACACCAATGACGCCTTTGAATGATGCTTAAAGATATCCAAGTCAATGTTAATATGTGATAGATGCAAATAAGATGGATCAAGTACCATATATGATTCAAGAATAGGGACCATTGATGTATGGTGATAATAGAATGAATGTGAATCAAACACTATTTTAGGTGATGATGATTGAGTCAAATAGGTCAACTCATGAATATATACACAATATATCACAATAGAAGTTAATATATGTGATATGAGAGTAGGATTTGATGATACCAATAGTGATACAAGTTTATCGAATCTCACATCATATAGAAGATGAATGTCCTCAATAGTGTTATCTAGATCTGCAAGGTGAGATTTGATAAAAAATAAAATGAGATTTTGGTAGATATAAATCCCAATGTGGTGGATCTAGAACAAAAATTTCAATGTACTGATGTAAAGAATCGCTAGAAATCATGGATGAATCAATATTGGATTTAGATGTAGCAACAAGTGATATGAGTGATGAGATATCAATGCAAGCCATGCAACTACATTGTTCATCCTGAAATGATGGTGTATCACAATATTCCTGAGTGAGGTTGAATGATGTTTTTATATGTGTTTTAACTAGAGGATCATGTAAGGAAATACTATGATTAAGAATGATTTTCTCCATTTCCTTAATTCTACCAAACCAACATTCTTATGTTTTATGCCTTTTCTTTTTGAAATACCCATATTTCATTTTTATTTATTAGGATGATTATAAAGAATAATCAAATGGAAGGGATTTAGTGTGAGATACATGATCACATAAACCAAAAAAATCAAAATAAAGATCACCTAGATTTCCCCCCTTGATTCATAGACCCCCCCTCCCAAAATGATGTGCAAGATAATTGCCACTTTTGTGAAGATTGGATGTCAAATAGAGAATTTATAATGTATAGTTAATTTCATAAAATGGGATAATCCAAACTTGAAAAATAAAATAAAAAATGAATTCCTTGCAAAATTATAATCAAAATAAAAGAATTATGAAATTTTGATAAGCAAGGTGAAAGTTATGCCCCATCAAAGTTTTCTTACAATTATAACTTAGGAGGAAAAAGAGTAGTAATAAAAAATAAAAAATACAAAACATCTCAATGTTAAAATGCACTAGAAATGGAACCACCTTCTCGTTAACCATTCACACTTAAAAATAAGACTCCATGTTTGCAAGTTAATGAAAAATGAAAAATACCTCCCCTTGTAAGCACTTTAGAGTACATAGATAGTAAAAAAACATGGTATAAAATGTTAGCATTAAAACTAACCTCTATCTATAAATAGAAAAAAATTATTAGAATATTTTAGTAGATTATTGGCCCTTACACCAAATCTCACTTCAATAAAAAGCATGTTGGTAGTGAGCAACTAGATGAGCTCAAGTCAAAAAGCTTGAATTGATAAATTGTCACAAGTGAAAATATGATAACAATAGTATGTCTATAAATATATGATGAAGAGTGAAAAATACAATGAGAAACCTTCCATATTTAGGCAAGGTAGATGGAGTAGGAAGGTAGGATTGAATAACTGACTAACCCTCCAACTTTGCAACACTTGTGAGTTCACTTGAACAGTACATCAGATGTGAAATGCCAATAGGTGTCTTAAGTAATGATGACACATGCCTAAATAATAATAAATCTAAGTAAACTTAAGCTATGAGTTTGAATAGGTCAATCCTACAAAGGTGATTATCTATGGAGGTAAATAATGATTCTATTTACACTAACAATTAATGTGATAATAAATAACAAAAATTTATTTCAATTGGTTGCAACACATTTATGTTAAATATTAG
The DNA here is from genome assembly GCA_007258455.2 of Sequoia sempervirens. Classification (NCBI taxonomy): domain Eukaryota; kingdom Viridiplantae; phylum Streptophyta; class Pinopsida; order Cupressales; family Cupressaceae; genus Sequoia; species Sequoia sempervirens. Next base: position 11,280 of record VDFB02368487.1, read on the forward strand.
TGAATGAAACCTTTGGCATCAGATCCTTGATGACCTCTTCTAATGGTGTAACCTCCAATCATCCTCTTATTTGATGCATATTCATACCACCACACTTATATGTATCATTCCCATGTCTATCATTTTTACTTCTTCCACAATTATATTTTTCCTCACCTTTCACACTAAATTTAGTTGTTGTTATTACCTACCGACAAGCTATATCCCCTTTATTGAACATACTTCCACCCACATCCCTACCATTTTTATACCATTAATGTATTAGACTCACACTGTTCCTCCTATCTAACATTACATAACTAAATCATCCAAAAAATGTGATCCATTCCTCCATGAATATATCATTGCCTCTTAACAAACTTTTTTTATCTCTTCTATTATTTTACACATGTTAAACCACTATTTTCTTATCTTCCATCATGAATACACTACTACAAGTTGTGTCAAATTTTAATAATTAAGTAGATGATGGTATGAGAATCTCATGTGAGTTAAATACCCATATAGAATGAAAATTTACAATAAACCTCTTCTAGGCTATTAGAATATACAATCAAACTATACAATATTTGTATATTCTTTTTCCTTTAAACTTATGAAAATTCATCTATCGAGGTAAATGAATATAATTGATTCTCACTTCTATGTCAAAATTAAAAACTACTGTAGCATAAAAAATTGTCACCCTTGACAATTTCACATTAGGTTTAGCTCCTCATTAGGTGCTTGGACCTAATTATGCATTTAATTTATTTTTTTGCAAACATCTTTGAGAAAAAAAATAAAGGAAAATGAAAAACAAGCATTCAATATTTCCACCTGACACTTTAGGCCCCCCCAAAAATGGCCTTCGTCTAGGGAAGCACCTTAGGCCAACTCTTTTGGGACCAAATTCAAATATTTTTGTGTTTGTATTTTGTTATTTGAATTTCCAATTTCAATTGTTTGCTATTGGCATTTAATTTTCAAGAAATTATGAATTTCATATAAATACTAGTCATTTTATTATTTGAAATCCTAAGAGGCACCACTAGTGAATCAATTGAGCAAATCAAGTATCTTAATTTAGCATTCAAGAGTAGAATTATCAAGATTATTGCAACATTTCATCATTCAAGCATCATGTCATATGCTATGTAAGTTTTTTCATATTTTGAATGTATTTTTATTATGAGCACCAACACTTTTAGGTATTCAAATGAATTCAATTCAAACAATAATTGATCCTTGAATGTGATGGGAATGGCTTTAGTCCATCATTGTGATAATATTTGAGTGTTGAGTTGCCGTAGCTTTCCAATTCATTACTTATTTTTATTTAGCCTCTACCCAATCGAGGGTAAGTTCTCTTTTAATGCCATTATTATGTTGAGATTATGGATGCATAGTCCCTGAAGCTATAGTCTTCAATGGAGGACCTTTTCCTGGAAAGATAATCAACCACACAGAAAGTGCTGCAACTAGGAATGCACAATGGAGATTCTATTATTGATCTACATTAAGAGATTGGATTGATTATAAATGTACAAGATGCCTTGAATATATAGGCATGAGAGAAAACCTAAAATGTATGAGATGATGCCATGAGCCATGATCTAACAACATGTGACAACATGTGAACCCTAACTAACTAGATAAGGATAAGGATAGAGATAAGTTCTACAAGGAAAACTCATCTTCTAGAAGGAATCTTATCGCTACAAATAAGGAAGGGGATATTATCCCATTTATTAAATGATTTATTAAAATCTAACCTAGGACTAAATGATGCATGACCTAAGTTAACTTATCCTAGTATAATAATTAATTAATTAATTAATTACACTAACACCCCCGCATAAGTTCAACTTAGGGAGGAAAATTCCATGATTAGGCAAAGACGATCAATGATGGGTCGCAACTACGAGGCCATGTTAGGTACCCATTTACATGATAAAGATGCAAAAAATATTCCACAACTAAAAAAAAGGGGAAAACCCAGTGGGAACAAAACCCCTCTCCAAAAAGGAGATGAAAATTCAAAAGGATATGAGATAGGATGGGAAGGATGGAGGACTCCCAAATACCCCCCAAGTACACCATCTGTCACATGGATACAATACAATCAATTCCCCCCCATTGGAGGGAAAGAGAGAGACTATATAGCCCCATAGAATGAAGTGTCCTCAAAACCACTAAAAGAAGTCTAAAGAAAATCCAATGGTAGATGTTGAAGAAACCTCAAATCCTAAATGGAATGACAGGGAAGAAGTCTCAGACATGAAATATCTGAAGAGAAAACAAGTGCCTCTAAGATAGTCTATGGATTCCTAATCAAGGTCGAGACAAAAGGATGAGGAGACTCAAGAAAACTCTACAAAGTTAGATCTGAATAGAGGAGTGATATCCTCAAGAATATCCTCCAAAATTGTAGAAGTAGCCAAGTTAGTGATACTTGAAATGAATCCATCCTGTGATGTCAAGTCTAGAAAACAAAATGTGTGCTGATGAATGATAATAGTGGAAGCCTCAATCAATGAATTTAGATAAGGAATCATTGAATGTGAAGGGATACCAATAGTCTTTAATGGAGAAGAAGCACCTGAAGAAACCTTGTCAAACTCTTTAGAAAGATCAAGGAAATCAACCTTTTGCACAACAATTCATCATGGGGTACTTGATCTAAAGAATGACATTCTGAATCATGACCATCAGGAAATAGTGGAGTGTCTGAAACTCCATAGATCTCTCAAAGTTGAGCCCAAAGGATATGAGAAAAATTACAATGATCAATAGATCTCAAAACATCACAATCAACTTGAGTCTCAATGATCTCCAAAATAGTATATTTGCTGCAACTCTAAGCAAGTTCATGAATACCTTCACTCAGATGGGGAACTATATCATATAGATGAGGCAATAGATCAAGTGACTAGAGATGGTGGACAATCCCATCCCGCCATTGTTGATAGTTACCCTTATGCAACATAACCAAAGAATGAGTATATGTAAGCCCCATAATGAACTTTCTCTAGAAAAAACAAAGACACTAACTTTCAATAGAAAATAAAGACTTCCAAATATGATGTAAAACTGAAGTGATTCTACCTGGATCAAAAAATATTTTCCCAAGCTTTAGGATGTTTAGGTTATTGAACAAATGTGCCAAACTAAAAAAATAAATGCAAGAGTGCCTGGAGCTGAAACTGATCAAGGGATCTAGATTGATGAAAAAATCTCTGAATCACTTTCCTGATGCCATTGGAATCATTGAAATCTGATGAATGGTTGCAAAGATACGAGCCTTTAAGTTCAGATTAGGGTTTTTTCTTCAGTTGACTATAGATTTTTTTGTGAGATAAATTTCATAGAACTGATGTCATCGCTGGAAAGTGCTCAAAATTACCTTTCCAATAGTATCTCGTTTGCTGATTTTTGACACCGTGGGTCAAAGTTATGATAAAACAAAAAAATGCCTAGATTAGGCACTCTATAGGCTAACGAGGGTCAAAAAATTAGCCCCTTGGGTGCTAGGTCTCGGTCACTGATGTGACCTTATCATTTTGTGTGGCAAAAAAAGAGCTCCCCTCTGGGGAGTGGCAACGGGGCTGAGTTGCTGGCGATGTAGCTTGAGAGCTTGGTGGTGCCACTTAGAAATGTGGAACCCTCGGTCTATGATTTACACCAACATGCCCCCATAAGTGAAACTTAGGGAGAAGAAAATTATTATGCAAAGATGAGTCCTGACAACAAGGCCTGATCAGGTACTCATTTACAAATGAAATGAAAGAGAAAGAGAAGAAAACCTAGTGGGAAAAACCCCTGCTCAATGAGATGACCTGCTGCAAAGAAGCACTAGAAGAACTCTGATGGAGTAACACTAGAATCCTTAATTTGGAAAGCAAGGAAATATTCCTTTGTTTACAAGAAACCATAGTGGAATTATAATAATGCAATAGCAGACCCGATGCCAAGGAACGCTGAAAAACTCACATAATGGATCAACTTTGAAATCTATGAAGCCATAGGAGATGAAAAAGATGCCCCCCATAAGAGCGAATGCTATGATGATAGAATTTGGAAGCTGTGTATTTCAAAGTTGATGCCAAACTATGACTAAAACTACTCCGTGGGAACAAGTACCATAAAGATTTTGGAATATTAACCATAAAATGAATGGCCCTCAAATTGAGATAGATGTGACCCAATGTGGATCAATGACCACAGGCTCTCAATTTGAAGTGTGAACCAATACAAACCAAAATGTATCTAGCTATGAGGAAGATGAGGCCAAAAGGAACAAAAAAATCTAGATACAACTCATGTGAGTTGTCATCAATATGAAGATGAGATCAAAGTGCATGTAATGCAAGTACACTCTAATCAATTTATTATGGAAGAAGCCCCCTAATGGAACTTTATATCAGTTCATTTACTATAATACCCCATGATTGTAAAATGAGAACATGCATAAACTAAAGAGAAAAGGGTATGTGTAGGATCATCTTGGAAGAAATAGGCCGCTAAGTGGCAAAAAAATTAGAAAAATCAAAGTTAGGAAACTTGATGTAAAAATTTGGATAAGTTATCTATATTATTTAAAAAATATGTAAGAATAGAATATATAGCAAATTCAATGTAGTTTCTAAACTACTAGGTTTTTTTTTTTTAAAAATATATTTGGTGAAAATTTGAAATTTCAATGTAGTAGTACTTAAATTTTTAGGAAAAAATAATAGAGTAGGTGTCTATCGGCCACCCTAACGGAATAAAATGATAAATTTTTTATTATAAGATTTTAGATATAAGTAGAGGACTCATGTCCCAATGTGATGCATATTTTTTTGTAATTTTTTCCAAGTAAATAATTAATTATGAATTTTTTATTACAACTTTTGAAAAATATAAAAACTCATATGTCTAACCAACTTAACTTGTTCAAAACTTCATGAAATTCAATTTTTTTTTTTTAATCCTATAGTATGCAAAGCATAAAATGTGTCACATGTTTTGGATTCAAAAAATGTGATACCATTTGAAAGCTATAGATGTTTTTCAATCAGTCTATCAGTCAGGAATTTAGTTGTAATTTGAATTCAAAATGATTAATAATTACTTGTTAAATTCAAAGTAAAGAATAATTTATATTGGTGGAAATCTAAGAATCTCCTTTAAAAACCCTTTTTGTTTCATCAATTTTGGGTAAAAAAATTCCTCAACCAGATACCCATCATATTGCCACTTTTTGGCCTATCATGATCCTGCACATACCCAAAATGCAAACCTAGTGCATGAAAAGAAAAATGAGTGCATGCACAAACCAATGTTCACATCTTCCTCCATGATGAAAATTAACCTAAAATTTGTGTAGATGAAAAAATTTGAAAAAATAGTCTGCACCAATGCAAAGTGCTCAAAACTATCTTTTTGTGAATATCTCGTTTGCAAAAAACTAACACCATAGCCAAAAGTTATATTTTTTTTTAAAAATTTGAATTTAGCCTATAGGAAACAGGTTTTCTAGCAAAAAAAAGTTTACTTCTAATTTGATTTCTAAAATTTTTGTAGAACAGAATGCACCACTGGAAAGTAGATGAAATTCTCTTTCTGATGGTATCTCATTTGTTTATTTTTGACACCATGGATGAAAGGTATGATTAAATGAAAAAAATGCCTAGATTAGGCATTCTGCATGCTAACGAGGGTCAAAAAATTAGCCCCTTGGGCGCTAGGTCTCGGTTGCTGATGTTACCTCACCGGTTTGTGTCATAAATAAAAAGCTCCCCTCCTAGAAGTGGCAGCGAGGCTGAGTTTTTGGTGGTACGTCTTGAGAGATTGGTGGCGCCGCTTAGAAATGTGGAACCTTCGATCTATGATGAGACTATCAGTGGGAGGTTGGTAAGATGTGGGTGCTAGAGCGTATGATGACTGAAGCCAATTAGCGGCGGGCGGGCTTGACAATGGATGGCTGGTGAAGAGAGGTATAATTGGCCAGGTGAACGATGCAAGGAAAGAGAACAAGCCAAACAGGTTGTTGATGTGACAATCGGTCCAACCAAGTACTTCAACCTGCCAATGCGTCGACCAAGATTTCTCTACAATTAATGGCCTAGGATTATTTTTTATTGCAAATTGTATGGATAGTACGATTAATTTTGCAAACCCAAATACCTCTTATGGCTCTTGGGTTGATGTATCCAATTTTGATGATTGGACAGGCAATCCTAGCATTTTGAGGCCTTTTGAAGAAAATGGCGAGCTTAGATCTCACTCAATCTACTTTAGAAATTAGCTTGGTCCCTCGGTAGAAACAAGTAGCCTTCAATGGAAACCTTCAAGCCTTCAAAGAATCTCACATGCCAACTTTCTTGATCAAGGGTTGATGTTTCACAGGACAAGCTCTGATACCATTTTGAGATTATGGATGCACAATCCTTGAAGCTGCAGTCTTCAATGGAGGACCTTTGCCAGGAAAGATAATCAACCACATAGAAAGTGTTGCAACTAGGCATGCACAATGGATATTCTATTATTGATCTACATTATGGAATGGATTGATTACAAATGTAGAAGATGCCTTGAATATATAGGCATGAGAGAAAACTTAAAATGCATGAGATTTTTCCATGTGTCATGATCTAACAAAATGTGACAACATGTGAACCCTAACTAACTAGATAAGGATAAGGATAAGGATAGAGATAAGTTCTAGAAGGACAACTCATCTTCTAGAAGGAATTTTATCCCTACAAACAAGGAAGGGGATATTATCCCATTTATTAAATGATTTATTAAAATCTAACTTAGGACTAAATGATGCATGACCTAAGTTAACTTATGCTAGTGTAATAATTAATTAATTAATTACAGTAACACATTAGCCATTGTGGAAGTAGAAATACCTATACAAGGTTTGACTTAGGAAAGCCCTTATATGGAACAACCCCTCCCCCTCTTTCATGTGTGTGGGTTTTTCAAATCTAAAGATAATTATAGGAAGATAACATACTAGTTTTTTGTTTATGTATTCATTCCTACAAGTTTTCAAGACATGGAAAATGGATTTTATCATCAGCAGATGATGTTCTGACAATACCCCCAAAATAATAGGAGGTACAGATTAGGGATCTCAATCCTATACATTCAGATCTTGTAAAAAAGGAGTACAATCCAGCTGCACTACACCTGAGATCTTGTAAATTTATATGACAGTGTGTCACAAAAAAATGTATACTTGGACATTTTTATGCTCATTTGAGTCTTTCTTATGGATTTTGGATTGATTTTTCCTAGATTTAATGTTGTAATGTGGTTAACACATTCACATTAGGTCAAGAATTCTAGGATATCTTGTAAAATTATTGTGAAGTGTTGTAACCCAATTTCACACTTTTCTAGGACCCTTTTATTATAATTCACTTAAATAAACTCTTTTT